>JANHGC010001890.1:482311-514314 GCA_027560395.1 Boaedon fuliginosus
AACTCCCACAATTCTGGGAATTGAAGTCCACAAGTCTTAAAGTTGCCAAGTTTGGACACCGTTTGAAGCTGTGATGCTGCTTGCAGATATATATGGGCTGAAAGCTTTACTATTTATGTGTTTTCCTGGCCATATCTTGGAATCTCAGAAAATTAAGGTGGTGTTAAATGCCAATGCACAGATTAATTTAATCTTAGACTTTTTGACAGGTTTATACTGCAGAAATAATCTGCTAGTCTCACTTTATCATGCTTAGTAGTATAATGTGATTCTTCTATGCCCATCCGCGGAAATAGATGTCTTAACATAATGTGGTGCAACAGGTAAAGTGTATTTAATCTCACAGCATTTTTTTAGTAAAACAAAGAGGCTTTATCCCTGGGTAAAACCAACAACAACAACATTTCTGTAACAGCAGCTGAAACAAAGAAAAAGTAAATAGGGTGTTAAAAACATCAAGGGCAGGAAAGATAGAGACAATGCAAGAGAGAAACATTACTACTTTGCCTTCTTATAAACAGATCCAGTTTGTAGACAAATGGAAGGTGGTTTGGAAATAGTTTAATGAATCACAAGATGCTGTAATGAATCACAAGATGCTGTAGGGGCAACACAATTCTTCTTGTTGAATCAAAACTCATTATTTCCCTTATTGAAGCAAAATGACATTATTTCAAATTGCTTCTAAGCCTCCGCTGGTAGTCAAGCAGCCTCTTCCAGTTCCTGGAAGATGTGTTAGAAATGAAGAAAAGTGAAAACGTTTTTCAGAGAGCTTTGTTTGAGCTATCTCCCTCTTTTTTGAGTGCTAATAGAACCACGATAGCCATTTTGTAAAGAGCAAAGCAACTTCAAAAAATCTACAAAACACTTTTAAAATTCTAAGAGTATATATTAGCTGTGGATAAAAACTATGTTGTCCTGATTTATAAGCACCATAGGAAATTATTTTGAATTTTATTATAATTATATGCTACTGCAAATACTGCAAATAAAAGTCTCTTGTCTTGCTCCAGTGCCTGTATACTATTTTTCCTCATCCTGTTAGACTTCAGTTAGATTAGGATTATAAGTATTTTGTGCTGAGTTGAAATTTGGAAGATTAACAGTATAGGGAAAGCTGATTTATACCTCTTTCTCTTGATTTATATTTTTATGCAGAATGTTACTTGCACACATCACAAGAGATCAGTATCTGTAAATAATGTACCATACGCATAGCGTTGTATACTGTTATTACTTTAATAAATATGTATTATTGATAGTGTCATAGGTGAAGTCACTAAAAGAGAAAGATATGCACTGACGAAAAATTCTTAATCTAAAACAAAAAAAATGGTCTGGAATGTTATATATGAGCAATTGCTGATGTTTAGATGTTTGTAGGTAATAAATGTATGTTGTAATAAAGTATTTGATATAAACAATGCAATATTAATGTTTTTTACACTTGCCCTAGGGCAGGTAAGGCATAAATGCTTTGTTTAAATTCTGTTTTCTGTCTAAAATACATACAGTGGTGATAATCCTAACCCAACTCTGCAAGTTACTGTATTTGAATAAATAGAAGCACAGCACATTTTACACTGATTATGGTGTGTTATGTTCAGTTTTATATGAGAAATGTTCTCCTTCCGTGGAGAAAAACATAGCTATGTTTAATGCCTTGAAATAAAGTGCAGTCAATAATTTTGTCCTACATTTCACCTGCATAATATGTTAGCAATATAATAGAGAAGTATTTTCTTTAGCATTCATAGCATTTTGAAGGAAATTAGTGTACTGTGATTAATTTGTAATTGGTGAACTTCTTTAAAGTTCCTGTCTATCTTTTCGTAGACATGGCAAACCTTGCAAGATCAATTAGTTGAAAATGTAGCTGAAGTACATGGTTCCTAAATTGCATTATAGATCTCCTGTGTGTGCAAAGGGAATAAATGCATCAGTATCTCTTTGTACTTGAAAACATCAATAATCTTGAATTAGCAGGAGAAAAATACAGCATCTAACTGGTTACTCGCTGAAACTGCTTCTACCACAAATATGACAAGCTGATTTAAAACAAAACACATTTTTTTAAAAAAAATCATGATTAATATATTTTATTCCTTAAAAGGAGCTGTTGTTTAATTAAAACTTTTGAACAGCATTTATTCAGACATTCTTAATCAATATAGAAAAACAATTTACTTTGAATTACTATGATACTTATTTCCATCTAGCAGATATTTGTTTTCTGTGTTGATTTTCCAATGTTATTTAAATATGAACTAGAACTTACCTAAAATATGTTTACCATGTTTTATGTTGTTTTAACTTTTGATTGGAAGCCACCTAGTGTTGCAAGATCAATTAGTTGAAAATGTAGCTGAAGTACATGGTTCCTAAATTGCATTATAGATCTCCTGTGTGTGCAGGGTGGGCAGCTATATACATGTTTTAAATAAATAAACAAACAAATCATGTTTTATAATACTTTAAACATTTCCTTCCTCCCTCCCTCCCTTCCTCACACACACATCAATTGTTTAAACTATAACATTGTAGAAATAAAGCAGTGGAAAAATCAGTGTCAATTGAATTGAGTCAATTGGTATCATATTGATTGTTTGTCTCCATTATTTTTTGATATTAAAGAAATGATTATCATATATTCATACAACTTTTCAATTATTGCTTTTAATTATGGTATATTCCAATGCATATTGCTTTTAAGTTCACAAAAAATAACAATAATAATACTTTACTTTCCCCTCCAAAGGAACAAATACATTGTTATGGTGGAGGGACCTTTGTGCCCAGCGCTAATGGGTATTCTGAACAGGTGCAATCATGTCTGACAAATCTTAGTGGAAGAGTCAGACCTGATATGTTCCAAAAAACCCATTCAATATGATGAAAATACACAATTCACATTAAATGCTGGATTGACTGTCACCCAGATTAACAAGAGAAATGTTGGCAGTTGGGCATTTACTGGAAAATGTGCTACTGTAGTCACCTCCTTCTGCTAGACAACCAAAACATTTAGAAAGCTTTGGAAAAAGAGACATATAGATTTAGAAACTAATGATCAAAGGTTTGTAATTTTGAAATAAAAGCTCTTTACAGCTGACTGTGAAACGGTTGAAAAACAAGGAACTCAAAATTCAGGAAAAACAAGGAATTGAATTACCAATGATAATACCAAATTGTAAAATAAGCAACAACAGTAGAAACTAGAAAGTGAAGAGACTATTAATGAAGAACCACAAAGAGAAGAAAGTGAAGTTTCTAAATAACTTCACACACTATCAGTTAATCAAGAATTGGTTGAGGAAATCAAGAAAGGAAGACCTACAAAGCAAATGTGCTTGGGTTTGAAGATAAATAAAAACTGTATGAATTTGAGGCATTTGAAGACTTTGAGACAAGGAAACCTGAAAAATAAGAAAATCAAAAGTAGTCTGTGCATGAAGTATAACCTGAAGAGTAAAGAAATTAAAGTGTAAAACAATCGAATCATGACCATAGCAGAAAAAAATAAAGTGAAATCACTATCAAATAATTTAATTTTAGCAGAAGATTAGCCACACATAATACTTTTGTTCTTTTTCTGATATATAAGAATCATATCCTTAAAACTGGCTTCCAATTTTATTGGCATTAATTATGAACTTCTGTGATGCAAAAATTATCCAGATGTACATCTGCAATAACTTTTCCAGGGGACAGATGTAATGTAGAATCTGGTCATAAAAGAAGTATAGTGTATTCTTTAACAATACCTTTAACAATACCAGATATATGTGTGCTTGTTACTTAACAACATATTACACTGTCTACGGAAATTATCAGTCATCCAGTCATGGTTGTCTCAAAGGCAATTGGACTTTGTGTTTTCTTGAAGGTGTTTCACTTCTCATCCAAGAAGCTTCTTCAGTTCTGGCTGGCTGGTTGGGGGAAAATGGAAGGATTATATTTCTTTGCAGTCATCAGGTTGTTAGCACTCTCTCTGAGAGCCATTGAGGCTACTTGCTGGTTTATCTGTGCCCTCAGGGTCACCTGAATCAGAATGCAAATGGACTGTGTTGTAGACTGGAGATAGGTGGTGTTGGTGGTTGAGGGAGAGCTGTTCAATTCTAACATAAATGCCTCTTTACCCCACTTTCAAACCAAACCTATCCAGAATGTGGACTTTGTGATCTTCAAAAGAGTGACTTTTGTCTTTCAAATGAAGATGGACTGCTTAATATTGTCCTGACAGGCTTGTTCGCCTATGTTGTGCTATGTGTTTATGAAGTGGTTGTTTTGTTTCTCCAGTGTACAGATCTGCACAAGTTTAACTGCATTGTATTGCATATATCACATTGCTGAGTTTATCCTTGGAGTGGACAAGCTTTTGCCTTAGTGTATTCTTGGGTTTAAAGTGTGCATGGGTGCTGTGTGGCTTGAAAATCCTCCTGAGTTTTTCAGATATTCTTGCAACGTATGGAATGACACTGTTGCTTCATTTGTTGTTTTTTTCTGTCTGTTATGAAGAAGCTCCTGCTGGGTCTTTTTCTGGATTTGATACAGGCCCAGTTGGGATAGCCACAAGTTCTGAGGGTTTCCTTGGTGTGTTTTAGTTCTTTACTTTTCCTTCTTTATTGGTAGGCAAGCTTTCAGCCTGGTGGTGTACAGAATCAAAATATAAATATTGATCTGTGTGGGGAGTTTTTCTATAAACTTCAATGTTAAGAATTCTGTCTTCCTTAATGTGCACTGCACAGTACAGGAAAGCTATAATGGTTTCCTTAAGATCTTCCAGTGTGAACTTAATGTATTTGTTAGTCCACCCCAAGGATACAAGCTTGTCCACCTCAAGGATAAAACACCCAAACTGAGCAATATGACATATACAATACAATGCAATGAAACATGTGCAAATCTGTATATTGGAGAAACAAAACAACCACCCCATAAAAACCTGACCCAACATACAGAACAAACCCATCAGGACAAGATTCAATAGTCCATCTGCATTTAAAAGACAAAGATTACTCTTTTGAAGACCGCAAAGTCCATATTTAGATCCTCGGTGGTGTAGTGGTTAAATGCAGCACTGCAGACTATCTCTGCTGACTTGTTCAAATCAAATCTCACCAGGCTCAAGGTTGATTCAGCCTTCCATCCTTCTAATGGTCGGTAGAATGAGGACCCAGATTGTTTGGGGGCAATATGCTGACTCTTTAACTGCTTGGGGAGTGTTGTAAAGCTCTGATAAGCAGTATATAAAATCTGAGTGCTATTGCTATCTATGTTGTAAGCCGCCCAGAGTCCTTCGGGAGTTAGGCAGCATAAAAGTGTAATAAACAAACAAACAAACAAACAAATAAATATTCTGGATAGAGAAGACTATTAGTTTGAAAGAGGGATAAAAGAACCATTTATGTTAGAATTGAACAGCTCTTCCTTAACAGAGGGGGAGCAATACGGCATCACCTATCCTGTCTACAACACAGTTCTTTCAGCAGTTCCAAGAAGATTCCACACCTATTTGCACTGCTCAGCTGATTCTGAAAGCACAAATAAACTCCAAAGTAGGCTCAATGCCTCTTAGAGAGAGTGCTAACAATCGGATGATTGCAAATAAATATAATCCTTCCACCATTCCCCAACATCTTGTCAAAACTAATCCTTCCATCACTCCCTCCTCTCACCACACACACACACAATCCAGCCATAACTGATGAAGCTTCTTGGATGAGAGGCGAAATTTCTTCTTTTTCTTCAAGGGAAAAAAATATAGTCCAGTTGCCTTTTGAAAAAGCACTTTTGAAATGATCGTATTACATTACAAAAACATACTATATAGCACAACCTGTATTTTTGACACCACCAGCTTTTTTATAATTTTGAGAATATTACATGATTCATGTCAGCACAAAGAACCAGTATTTATTTGTAAGGCTGCAGCATAGAAGTTTTATTCAAGTTTGTACACAACTGGTCAACTAAAGTTTAATGCTAAATTGGTACCAGATAAGGTTCAATGGAATTCAGGTGGTGGGGATTGGATTTGGAGTGCTTGTGGGAATGCAAGGACTCTAAACTGCTGGTGTGTTTAACTCTGCCCCCCAACTCTGCTCGCTCTTCTCCTACAATTTATTAGGAAAAGGGCTTTATGTTCAAAATTAGGAAAACTGCCCTCTACAAATAAGTTTGGAAATTAGGAATTATACCAGTCAGACCAGTCAGTTCATCTGATTCAGTATTATCTACATAGATTGACTATCGGAGAATCCCCTCCCATTCTTGTAATGATTAAATATGAGAACCTGAAAATCGCAGTCAACCAATAAATTGCAGCCCTTGCCTTTTCTTGTGAACAGTGGTAATCATTTACTAATGGGAAATAGATATATTCACCAACGTTGTTTAGCTTTTTTCAGATAATTTGAACTTCTAAAATAATACACGCTTTTGGATAATTTGAATATTGTAACAGAGTAACCCACTGCTCAGGCAGGAAATCCTATACCCGCGATGGTGAACCTATGGCAAGTGTGCTGGAAGTGGCACGCAGAGCCTTCCTTACGGGCATGCGCACCGCTGTTTAAGTGGGCCCGCCTACCCGCCCAAAGTCCCTGGCGGTCTTTCATATCTTTTTCTGAAGCCCAGCTGCTCCGTGTTCCGGCTCTGGAGATGTATGTGCATGCACGTGGGGGGTGGGAGGTCATGCATGTAAGCTCACATGACCTCCACCCTCCCCACTGCCCACGCAGGTGCGCGCAACACCACCCCCACCTCATGCACATGCGCACGCATCTCCAGAGCTGAAACACAGCTGATGCTTCGGAAGGAGGGTGGGAGAGCGTGCGGGGTGGTGGGAGGGCTGCAAGCGCGCGTGCACAGGCATGAGGGGGTGCAGGGCATGTGGCTGCACGTGCGCGGGTGCATGCACCCACACTTCCAGCATGCGGACCACCCACCGCTGCCCTATACTATTTCAGACAAGTGGTTGTCCAATCTCTTTTTAAAAACGTCTGGTGTTGGAACATTCACAACTTCTGGAGGCAAGTTGTTCCACTGATTAATTGTTCTAAATGTCAGGAAATTTTTCCTTAGTTCTAAATTGCTTCCCTCCTTGATTAGTTTCCATCCATTGCTTATTGTCCTGCCCTCAAGTGCTTTGGAGAATAGGTTGACTCTCTCTTCTGTATGGCAACCCCTTAGATATTGAAACACTGCTACCACGTCACTCCTAGTACTTCTTTTAATTAAACTAGACATAGCTCATTCCAGCAACCATTCTTTATATGTTTTAGCATCCAGTCCCCTAATCATCTTTGTTGCTCTTCTGTGCATTCTTTATAGAGTCTCAACATCTTTTTTACATTGCAGCAACCAAAACTGGATGCAGTACTCCAAAGGTGGTCTTACCAAGGCATTATAAAATGGTATTAACACTTCACATGATCTTGATTTTATCCCTCTGTTAATACAGCCTTGGCTTTTTTGGCAGCTGCAGCAAACTGCTGGCTCATATTTAAGTGATTGTCCACTAGGACAGGGGTCCCTAACTCCCAGGCTGTGGCCCACTACCGTGGCCTCTTTGGACCTGGGCTATGTGAATGGTCTTCCGGCACATGTGCAGCTTAACTTGCACATGTTAAGCTATGTGTGCATGCATGAGCACCAGCCCACCACTGGTGCAAGTTGAGATACACATGCCCTCTCCCTCCCCCAGCTTGTTGCCAAGCCACAAAGGTTGGGGACCTCTACACTAGGACTCCAAGAACCCTCTCCCAGTTACTACTATTGAGCAAGGTACCACCTATATTGTACCTGTGCATCTTATAGTAAACAATGTTCTTGAAATGTAAGTTATTTGAGGAATTTCAGATTTTATACCTTTTTTTAAAATCTGATGTTAGAAAAGGAAAATGATATGAAATCCCAGTTATTTACCATGTGGATACATTACATTATTTAATTACAGTAATCCTGAGGTTTAATAATTTCTAATATTTTTCTAAACACAACTCAAGGTGCTGGTTTTAATTTAACAATTAAATAATTTAACAATTTCTAAATTGTTTAATGACCCATGCTTCTATGAGATCCTAACTAAAACTTGTGAACATCACAGTAAGCCTTGTTGGACTCTATCTCCTGATGGTTATTTAAAGAAAGATCCTTTTTGATAAAAAATATCCCAACTGCAAATTCCTCTCACCCCAAAATTATTAGGGTTACTTTTTAAATACTTTTTTGGGTGGGAAGGGAGCAAGGCAGTACAACTATTCTGAGCCATTTGATTTTTAATGTTATACTTGATTTGGCTTTTTAAAAATGTAATACTTCCCTAAAATATCATTTATGGGTTTCATATTAGCATTTCATGTTCTAATTGAGATGTTAGATATATGGAAGTTATATAGATAGTCAGTAAATATGTAAATGGATCGTTCAGAAAGTATGTGAAATGAAACTTCCCTGCATCTGATACTTCCTTACTCTGCTGGTTAGTTCAATTAGTTACTTCTATCCCAGTTATGAGACAAAAAATTCAGTTCACATGTAAGCAGCTGTTCCAAAAACTGACATTATTTACCTGTAGATTCAGTAAACAATTTCAAAGCAAAACAAGAAAATTGGACATCTTTTGTTTATTCCAACTGAATGCATTTTCAAATGACAATGCCAAATAACTATGAATATAGTTTTAGTGTTCTTCTTTTCATGCTGAGGCTACTGAATTTCTTTGGAAATTTAATCTTGCTGCTCTGAGGAAACAGTCTTTACACAGTGTGATGCCAATGCAATGGCAGTAAAATTACACCTGAACTGTACAACAAAATTACTTTGGGAATTTAAATACAATGAATATTTTTGCAAAGCATTATTATGATCTTGAGAATTAAGGGCAGAGCTCTGTCTTAGGATATGTTAAAGCATTTAGATTTAGAGAAACAACTTTGAAGTAATTACTTCATTTTTTGAATTTTCTTTTGGAATGACCCCACTTCAATTGCAATACAGGAAAAAGGACACACTACCATCATTCCTGATTACACAATTATTATTATTTTTAGTAAGTTTTTATTTTATTTTATAACATCCATAAATTCCAGTTTCAATTGAACAGTGTGTTGTATGGGTACAAATCATTTTAGGAAATAATAATCAAAGTTCATTATATTAGTATCAGTTATAGTAATAATAATAATAACAATAATAACATTTATTTAATCCATTTGACATACCTTCCTTGTATCACTGATCCTTTCATCTATTTCCTTGTTCGTAGTTCCTGTTTTTGTCTGCTAACCATTGATAAAATAAGTCCCAAATCAAAAAATATTCAGTCTTTTCCTTTTCCTTGATTGTAAGTGTTAGCCTATCCATTTCTGCACATTCTAGTATTTTTTTAATCACCTTTTCTTCTTTTGGGATCTCTTCACTTTTCCATTGTTGTACAAATATTATTCTAGCTGCAGTCAGTACATGTAAAATCAGATATTTATTCCCTTTATTATATTTGTCCAGTATAATACCCAACAAAAATGTCTCTGGTTTCAAATCATCATGCTGTTTTATCATTTTTTCCAGTTATCTATGTATTTTAGTCCAATATTTTGTCCCTTTTTGGTATGTCCACCACATATGATAGTATGTACTGGATATCTGCTGGCATTTCCAACATTTTATGGATTTATCCTTAAACATCTTTGCTAATCTTGGGGGCGGAAAATGCCATCTATAAAATGTTTTATAAATATTTTCTTTATATGCAATAGACGTTGTTAATTTATAGTTTCTATCCCATAATTTCTGCCATATATTTAATTCAATCAGATATCCAAAGTTTTTGGCCCATACTATCATTGTCTCTTTTACTTGTTCTTCCTCCATTTTGATGCTGAACAGGTATCTATATGTTTTCTTTATTAGTTTTTCACCTTTTCCTGTTAATATCTGATCTAATTCTGTTAATTCTTTATATAAACCATACATTTTAACATTCTTCTCATATCTAGATTGTATCTGCACGTATGACCACTGTGTTATCTCAATCCCTTGATCACTCAGTTCCTGCTTAGTTTTCAGTTCCCCTTTTTCATTTAAAATTATATCTGGTAACATTATCTATATCAATAACATTTGTTAATCAGTGCCTCCATTGTAGAGAGCCAGACCGGTATATTGTTCTTTGATTTTCTCCCATACTAATAATCATGCATTACTAATATAATGTCTTTGAAAATAGCTATGTATTTTGTTTTTTTCTATACCATAGTTCAAGATCATGTCCCTCCAAGGTCAATAGTCTTTTGTCCCTTAAACCAATCCATTCCTTCACTCAAGTGTATCAAGGCCTGGTAATACAATTCCCAATATGGTAGACAAAAACCACCCCTATTTTTAGAGACTTGCAACATTTTCAAACTTATCCTTGTTTTTTTCCCTTGCCAAATGTATTTAATATTGCTTTACTTAAGTCTTCAAAATATTTTTTTCAGTTTTATTGGTATTGTTTAAATAAATATATTAATCTTGGCAAAATATTCATTTTTATAGTATTATTTTATTTATTTATTTAGATTTATTTATTTAAATTTATACCTCGCCTCATTTCCCTGGTCAAATAGCTATTCTTCGCATCAATGACAATTGTAAATTTTTCCATTTCTCCAAATCCACTTTAATTTGTTGTGCCAATTTATAATAGTTGTCTTCTTTAATCATTGCGCACTTTGTCATTAATTGAATTCCTAAATATTTAACTTTCTTATCTGTATGCCTGTTTTCCTCATTAATTCTTTTTTATGTGCATCTGTAACATTTTTAACAATTATTTTGGTTTTTTCTTTATTTATTTTCAGTGCTCCAACTTCACCATATTCTTCTATTTTCCTAATTAATTTGAGTCCATTTTCTTGTGGGTCTTCTAAGATAAAAGCCAAATCCTCTGCAAATGCCTGTAATTTATATTGTTCCTTTTTATTTTCATATCTTTAATTTCTATATCTTGTCTAATATTTCTATTTAACACTTCCAATGTCAATATAAATAGTAAAGGAGATAGTGGACATCCATGTCTTGTGCCTTTTTAATATTAAAATTCTCTGTCGTATCTCCATTTACCATCACCTTTGCCATTTTTTATAGTATATTGCCTTTATCATATTAATAAATCTGTCACCAAAGTCCATATATTTTAGTTGTAACAGCATAAATTGCCAATTTATGTTATCAAATGTTTTCTGCACATCTAAGAACATCAATACCATTTGTTTCCCAGGATGTGCTTCATAAATTCAATGTATTTAAAATCATTCCCATATTGTTTTTAATCTGTTTCTTAGGCAAAAAGCCATTTTGGTCTGGATGTATAAATTCATTTAGAAATCTTTTAAATCTTTCTGCTATTATTGAAGCGTATATTTTGTAATCAGCGTTCAGTAATTATATGGGTCTATAATTTTTTATCCATGTTAAATCTGAATCTTCTTTTGGGAGAAGAATAATGTTTGCTTCCACCCACAAATTTGGTACCTTTGTGTCAATCAATACTTCATTGTAACTTTCCAACATTGATGGGCCTAAAGTATCTTGTAAATGTAAAATGTTTGTAGCCCATTTGTTTCTGGTGTTTTATTACTCCTTTGTCTCTTAATCGCTTCTGATAATTCCATCATTGATATTCATTCAATTAACATTGCTTTCACTGTTTCTGGTACTTGGGTAATTCTGCTTTTTCCAAATATTGTTTAATTTTCTCTTCTGAAATGTTATCTTGCTCATATAATTTTTCATAATAGTCTTGGATTATTATTTTTTTAATCCTCATTTTGATAATATAAAGTTACTTTCTCATCTACCAGTCTATGTATTAGTTTTTTTCTCTTTCTCTGCTTTCAATTTATATGCTAACCATCCATGTTTATTCCCATTTTCAAACAAAACTCTGTTTGGTATTTTTTATTTTTTGTGCAAGTTCTTCTTTATCTAGTAGATTTATTTTGTGCTTTATTAGTTCCATTTGATTTTTTAAAGTCTTTTTATTTGGTTCTTTCTGTAATTCTAATTCCAGTCTCATGTTCTTCTACTAGCATCTTTTGATTTTGTTTCTTTTTCTTGTTTTTCCCCCTGTATATGTTATAACCAGTCCCCGAATTTATGCCTTAGCAGTGTCACATACATTTTGTAATGAAGTTTCTTCTTTCCTGTTCTCTTTGAAGAAAAAGACCATTTTTCCATATTGATTACACAATTATTGTTAGTAATAAGAATGCCTAGGTTGAAAGATAACTGCATATATTTATCAGAATTCTTAGAATATATGCATAATGATTCAAATGGAAAAACTGTCTCAAAAAACAGAAAGGAATAAGAAGGAACAGCAACTATCAATATTTATTTATTTATTTATTTATTTATTTATTTATTTATTTATTTATTTATTTATTTATTTATTAAATTTATACCCCGCCTCTCTTCACCCCAAAGGGGAACTCGAGGCGGCGAACAATCACAATAAAACAGTCCTATACATAAAAAACCATCAAAAACACATTCATTCACCCAATCATACCGGCATATAATCTCTGGGGTTTAAAGCAAAAACTGGTATAAAGCAATAGAGTACGGAGTGTTCCTGTTGTTATTGTAAACAGTTACTCATGTGCTTGCTAGGATATTTCATTTCTTTCCTCGTTTGGTTTGGTTTTCCCCTCTCAATAATCTTCCAGCCTGGGATAAACTTGGTTCTCTTGTGGCTATTTTCGAAATCTTCTCCCTTGGGATTTCAGCTCCCAAATCAATCTTGCCCATCAAACCTCTGGTCCTCCCTTTCCCTGTGTGGGGATGGCTCTATTTAGTTGCATAAGAGCAAAGCTTCAGAAAGCAAGAGGATGAAGTCTGCACCACTAACTTATTGGCTTTTGGTGCTGGGTCTCTGTGACATTCATATGTACCAGCCAGTTTGCTGGCGTGCAGTTTGTGAATCACACAGCAATCACTAGCCACAAACTGTAACCAACGGAAGAATGTTCTGCAGAAGCGTGCAATACTGCCTTCCCAAAATTACAACCTATCCAGTTCTCTTACACGTAAATAAACAGGAACTTTGTTCTGTCAAAGCCCCTCTTCTTTCCAAGGGCTTGTTAAGCCACGAATTGGCTGCCCATCCTATCATCTTCAAGATTGTCCTGTGCCCTGGAACATTGGGGATGGAAGCGCTAAAGTTTCACTTTGCAATGACTGTGTTTACAAAAACATATTTAAAAAATGTGTCATCCTGTTCACCAACATCTTTAAAGTGGACTTGGAATCCCACTGTGTCAGCTAGAGAGCTCAGGCCCCAAGACTTTTAAAGCTTCTCAGAAATGAGATTCTGAGATTTTGTGGCAAGGTGAATGGAAACCACTAAAGGTAATTATGATTAGCTAGTGGTTTACCATGGAAGTTAAGAATAAAAATACACTTACTTAAAAAAAAATCCCCCATGTATTACTTCTTTTCTTTCTTTTTCCTTTTTTTTGTTTTTTTGCTGGTAAGCCCTTTTGACTCAGGATTGATGTTGGCATTAGAAGGCCATTGTGTGGTTAGCAATAAGTGGAATGAATCTTGTGGACTAGACAAGCTGGCATGAAGGAGAAGATAGCCTCCACTGGAGCAGAGGAGAGCTAGAGTCCAGCATATCCAGGCAGCTGTGCCTAGAGGAAAGTTTTGTTAAAGAAGAGATGTGGCCTATTTGGGAGAACCATAAAATCCTGAAGGTCTCTAACTCTAACCCTATAATTGGTGCACAATCTACTAAAACATTCTGGATATATGGGCCTACAGTTTCTGTTTGGAGCCCTTTAGTGAAAAGGAACATCTTCCTCCAAGAAGCATATTATTCCACTCCAACACTTATTAGTTCTTATTATAAAGAAATTTCTCTTAGTGCTTAACTTAAATCTACTTTTCAAAATCTAATTTTGATCCATTGGCTCTGGTCCTGGCCTCAAGGGTGGTAAAGAAGTTGTCTACTCCTTTTTCTATGTAACAATCCTTTTGATTTGGAAAGATTGCTATCATATCTCTTCCCAGACTAAACACACCTACTTCATTTAACTATTTTGTATAGGAGTTGGTTTCCAGTCCACCCAATATTTGGTAACCCTCCTTTGAATTTGGTCTCCTTTTTAGGTTCTAGACCAGAAGTGGGTATATTTTTCCAAGGGGAGGGGGTGTCTGACCAGAAACAAATTATAGTCAGACAATAACTTCCTGGGATTTGGACCTGGAATTTTTGTATTGCATCCCCAAAGTAATATTTCCTTATAAGCAACTGCATCATATTAACTATGATAAAATTGTGAATTTATTTATTTACTGGATTCTTATCATGCCTTTATTGCTTTATAAGTAACTCAAAGTTGTGAACATGCGTAACATTCCTGTCTCCTTTTCTCTCCCCCTCCTCAACACAATAACTTTGTGAGATGGGCTGGGGAGGGAGGGAGAGAGGGAGAGAGAGAGAGAGAGAATGTAACTGGCCCAAAGTCACCTGGCTGGCTGAATGTGCTTTCAGAAATAACATTATAATGCAATTTAATATTGCTTTACAATGTGATGCTAATTTATACTTCCCCCTTTTCCCCAAAACTCACCTACAGCCTTTTTTATGAGTGGTAGTGATGTTATATCTCCCTGAAAGGAACTGGAAACAGTCATTAATTCTTTTTCAGACACCAGAAAGGGCTCCTTAATTTCCGAAGAGTAAGCAGGCAACCTTAGTTAAGAGATGGGCCTCTAGCTAAATCAGTTCTATAAATGTTGTTGACAAACTGGAGGGAGTTCTGACAAAAGTAACCAAGGACTTATGTTTATGGATGGAAGAAGATTGATTTATGATTAGAGATCACATTTGGCTCAGTACAGACTATGGCAGTAGGAGAGCTTTGGAAATCTTCCAGAAAAGTGACAGGCGGAATTACCACAAAGTGGGAGGAATTTTCACTATTTGAATTCTTCCCAAAATTGAATATAGTTCAAATGAGCATATATCTATCATAATTAACTAATAAAAATGGACACAGTTACAGCCATCTGATAGCCAATGCAGCTGGTTCGACTTTAGGTTTTCAAAAGATGATGAAGTCACAGCAGATGGCAACACCTGGCTGACCCTGACTGATCTTGAAAAAGCTGAAAAATGTTGGGCTTAGTTAAAACTTAGATGCAAGAGGAGGACTTTGAGAAGTCCTAGAGGGTGAGGAGGTAGAAATCACATGCCAGGAGAAGCTGGAAAACTCATGTTGTTTCCAAGAAAACTATATGGACATGTCCACAGGTGTGGAATTTGACTTGAAGGAGTGAATAGCAATAATAACAGCAGTTTTAATAGTACACCCTTGTCGGTATAAGCCAGAGGTGTCCAAACTTGGCAACTTTAAGACTTATGGACTTCAATTCCCGGGAGTTGAAGTCCACAAGTCTTAAAATTGCCAAGTTTGGACACCTATAAACATATTGATTCAGTTGTACCTATGACATTTACATAACATGGCCAGGGCAAAATTTTGCTTATTTTCAAACATGCCAAACATTCTCCCTCATCAAGTGTTACAAATGAAAATGATCCAAGGACTTGCTTTTTTTAAAAAAATATTTCTTTACTAAACGATTTTGCAATCATTTTAAAAATGATAGAAATAGAAGAAGAAATAGAAAAAAGCACATGATGAAAGAAAAAGTGAAGAATAACAAAAAAGCAAGAAAAAGAAAGATGATAAAGAAGCAGCTTCTAATCTGGCAGCAGTTACAACCATAACAATTATCCCATATTGCCATAATTCCTTTTTTCCCATAAACAAACCTTTTAAATCAATACATTTCTAAATTAGTAATTTGTTTTTTTGGAAAGATGTATAAAGGATTTCCTGTTTTTACCAAAGTAAATGTAGTTCCTTTCTTGGTCAAACAAGTCAACCGAATCATTTCTGCACAAACTCAGCCATCGTTCACCATCTATTGTTCCATTTTTGGTAACGATCAGCGTTTTATTTTAAGGCTGGGATCTCATACAGACTGGACGCAATGTGTCTTCTTTTGCTGAAAAAAATATAAAAACGAAGCCAATGTTGGCAAATTTGTTTATGGATTCTTTCTCTCGCTTCTTCTAATATAAAATAAATGTTTGTGCTGGGCCATAAAATCTCTTTAAACAAACACAGAGAGTAGTTTGTAGCCATGAAAGGAGACATACTAGATGCATGCCGCTAGACTTCTAATGAACTTTCTATAAAATCAAGATGGGTGCACTGCTTATCAGCTCTGATCTAATACTTTTTGATTTGCATGTCCATGTCTGCTAGTTTCTGACAAAGCCTGTTTTATTTTGCAGATTTGGAAGTGCAGACACCTCAGTATATTACAATATGTTATTCATATATATATATATATATCACTGGAGGTTTGAATGAGCATCTAAGAGATTTATTAAGCCACTTAGTACTGAGGGAAGCATTCAGTTCATACAAATACAGAGGTTAGTCTTTGTCAGATTGCTTCCTGCTTGAGCAGAAATAAACTATCCCTCAGTTTATATTGTGAAATGCCTAGGCTAACAACCTTTAAAGCTACACTGTTAGCAATATTAACTACCATATGCATCCATGTTCAGGGCTGAGGTTGGCACTGGCTAGCTGCACTAATTATGGTACCTAATACCTAGTTTGGGTAATGAAACATATGGAAATAAACAACCAAGCTCGGAGAGTATCAAAGACCCCTCATTTCAACCCTGGGCTACAAATATTCATCTTTATCAATAGAATCAAGATCACCTGAATTGTTAGCACTGCTTTATACTGCCTTAGTAAAGCCACACTTGAAATACTGCATCCAGTTTTGGTCACGACAATGCAAAAAAGATGTTGAGACTCAAGAAAGAGTGCAGGGAAGAACAACAAAGATGATTAGGAAGGCTAAAACATAGGATGAACAATTGCAGAAACTGGTTGTGTCTAGTCCAGGGATGTCAAATTCAAGGCCCGTGGGCTGGATCTGACCTGAGGGGTGTTTAGATCTGGCCCGTACGGCTGCCCTGGAAAGTGAAGGACTGGCCTGCGGTGCCTTTGCCAGTGAAAATGGAGTGGCCTTCCCGAGCTCCATTTTCACTGGTAGAGGGTTGCAAAAGACTGTCACAGCCAAAAACAGAGATCGGGAGCCCGTTTTCGCTGGCAGAGTGCTCAGGCTGCCACAGGCACCCCCAACATGAGTGTCGTCGAGCTGGCCATGCCCACCCTGGCCCCCTGCGGTCAAACACAACCCTGATGTGGTCCTCAATGAAATTGAGTTTGACACCCCTGGTTTAGTCTAATGAAGGACTAAGGATAACATGATAGCAGTCATCCAATATTTGAGGGGCTACCACAGAGAAGAAGACCTATTCTCCAAAGCACCTGAGAGACAGAGGTAAGAGAGACTAGAAGTAATAAATGAAAATTGATCACAGAGAGATCCCATTTAGACAGTTCCTTCACTTATTTGGATCATTTGCAGAAGCCGAAAGATGCTTCTTTGCAAGCGCTGACTATGTGTATAAACCTCTTCCATTTCTCATTTATTAAATTTATATGCTGAATGCTGAATAAAGCATGGCAAAGCAATGTGATATGTTCTGATTGCTTTTAGAAGGAGAGAGATACATGGTTTTTCCAAACAGCAATGCTCACACCTTTATTGAACTGAAGCACCCCTCCAAAGATTAACAATTCTGATTTTTCTTGTAGAAAATACATTTACGAGTATTGAGTGCAAGCTATTTATAGTCTACATTGCAGAGAAATGGCTGTAGAGGTTGAACATATAAGTAAAATAATTTTATATAGATCTATCATCCGAATAATGAAAGCAAGTGAGACAGAAAAGGCAAAGATAGTGACTTCTGAGTTGCAACCAGAATCAATTTCAGCAATTTGTCCTAGATACTTGGATGTTTTGCATATCTGCATTGATACAGGTAATCCTTGACTTACAACAGTTCATTTAGTGACCGTTCAAAGTTACAACAACACTGAACAAAGTGACTTATGCTTGTTTTCCACACTTACAACAGTTGCAACATCTCTATGGTCACATGATCAAAATTCAGATACTTGGCAACTGGTTCATTTATATGATGGTTGCAAATCTCAATGTCATGTGATTGCCTTTTGTGATCTAACAAGCAAATTCAATATGGAAGCCAAATTCACTTAACAACTTGGTTGCAAATTTAACAACTATGGTGATTCACTTAACAACTGTGACAAGAACATTCGTAAAATAGGACAAAGCTCATTTAATACATGTCTTGCTTAACAACAGAATTTTGGGACTCAATTGAGGTTGTAAATCGAGGACTACCTGTAGTAGGGTAATCTATTGATTTGCTACATCACTGTTTGGTTAAGAAAGAAAACATTGAATGTGATATAACTGTTGCATAACATGAATCCCATGTAACTATGTTTGGACTGAAATTTGCAAAACATTTAAATTTTGCAATAATACATAATTCAGCGAAATAAGATTAGAGGCCCATATAGCTCTAAAGAAATCCCTTTCTTCGTTCAAAGCGGTATTTTCAAAACTTACATTCATTGTTATGATCAGTCTGGATTTTCTTTCAGTTCCTTAATTCCATGCAACAGGATGAAAAGAGCAACTGGCAAATTAAAAATCTGCAGTTTGAACTCTTGTTGGAATTTATTGTGACAGCCTGCAAATTAAGCAGAATAGAAGTTGGTTCTCCATTTTCTTACCATGCAAATATACAAAGGCATTAAGTCCATTTCAAGATATTAAGTTATGCATAATTCAAAGGCCACTAGAAAACAAAGTTGCAGGAAAAATGGATGTTAAAAGGAAATGTATGGTGAAATTATTTATCTTTATTATTATTTATCTTTATTATCATCCTCATTATCATCATCAATTTGCAGAAGCTTTGAAGAAGGAAAGTACGATCCCAGATAAGATAAGTAAGCTTAGGATCTGCCCACAAACAGTTTCCTCACACCTTTGATAAAAAAGTGAAAAATAAATTGGGCATTACAAGAAGGTTGCAATACTACCCATGCTTATTACATGTTCCCATCATTAGATTCAATGGGACCAAATTCCACAGAACTATATTTAAATCAGAACTATAATGTTAGTGTATGTATATATTTCTCTTTCAGGTGTCTTCATTGTGCTTTTTCTATTCGTTAGAAGTGTATGCTACATAAAACTGAAAATATCTCTTCTTGCTTTATTATAAGCAAATGAATCATATGCTTATGGTGGCAAAAAATCAGGAGTCTGATATTATATTAAAAGGCAGAAGCGAAATTATATTAAAAGGCAGAAGCTTTCATGAGATGGATCTGATTGGGTTACATGTTGTGAAAGCTTATGTCTTTTAATAAAATATGTATCCAGAAAGGTCTTACCAGTTTTCTTTTAATGTTTTGCTTCTAGTTTCATCACATACAGTATGTGATAGCTGCATTTTAACATCTCTGGTAGAGTGCAGTGCAATACAGAACGTGACATATT
Organism: Boaedon fuliginosus; assembly: GCA_027560395.1. NCBI lineage: Eukaryota > Metazoa > Chordata > Lepidosauria > Squamata > Lamprophiidae > Boaedon > Boaedon fuliginosus. The sequence continues at coordinate 501,854 of JANHGC010001890.1, forward strand.
TTTCATTGGTAGCGCACAATGTGTAACAGGCCCTATCGTCACCCCCTTTTTTTATAACATTGAATTCTAGGCCAGTCTAAACAAAATGAGCATGGAACAGGATATTATCACAACGGCCATAAAATAGGGAACACACTTCTGGACTGGAGAAATGATGGCTGTCTAGTTTCTGTGCTCAAGGTCAATATAAACCAGGAAAGAGAGACATGTTTGCCCAGTTGGGTATAGTTGATTCTGACCTGGAAAGTATATTAAAAGTTTTTTCTGCTTCTATCAACAAGGGGGCTTGGAATTTGATTACTTTTATTCCTTTGAGGGAAGTAGCACCATTCTGTGCACTCCATAGGCTGTGCACATCCATCTCTGGGTGGCTCCACCATACTCACTTGCTACCAGCACTCCTTGCAGTGTGAGTGCAAGAAGCTCCGTCACAACTGATTGCTCTTCACCCTGTACCCCTTCTTGGAACCCTTTGTCCTACTCTGTCAGGTGCGAAAAATCAGGATCCCACGTTAAGTTCCATCTAAGAAGATAAGAGTTAATGGAATTCAAGTGGACCTGGATCGCTTATGACAGGAGTCCTCAAACTTTCCGATTTTGTGGATTCCCAGCGGTGGCACAGGAATGGGGGTGAGAAGAGGAAGTGGTTCTGTGTGATTGGTGGGTGAGTGCATGCATGTGTGCAGCACTGTTTGCATGAGTGGTGGATGCACGCAGCCGCCTGTGCAAATGGAGCTTTTCATGTAAGTGGAGCCGCACCCGCTGTTTGCACAAATAGGTCTCAACAGGCTGTGGGCTGGTACTGGGCCACTGCCTGGGGGTTAGGGACCCCTGGTTTATGGGAATAAAACATTGCTAGACTGATACCTCTCTTGACGCCACCCTCAGAAACTGCCTCTTCTTCATCTACAATTGTGTCATCAGAGGTATGGAGGAGAAGCATGGAACACTCACTGTTCCTTCCAAGTCATGTTTACCTGTATCTCACCAGCTGGGTTATTTCTGAACAGAGGTCCGGGATACTTTTGAAAATGTACTAATGTTGTGGCTCCGCAGTGTGCTGTTGAATTGATGGAAGATTCTGACTCTGAGAAAGAGATGGAGTTAGAATTGGAGGGAAGGGAGATGTTGGCTGTCGACACTGTGCCAGATGTTGGTCCCTCCATGAGTTATCAGGAACTGGTAGTGTCTAACAGCAGTGGGGAGGAGGTTCTGAGTGATGCCAAAACCCGGAGGCTGCTCAGAAGAAAGCAGCAACATAGGAAGGGCAGAGATCGAACTACAGATGACCGGTAATTGACCACACCCTATATTTATTTATTTATTTATTTATTTATTTATTTATTTATTTATTTATTTATTTATTAGATTTGTACCCCGCCTCTCTTCACCCAGAAGGGGAACTCGAGGCGGCAATAGCAGTTAAAAGGGGTGTGGTTGGGATCAATTCTTCGCAGAGAACAACTGATCATTGTGAAGAGAGAGTTGAGTATTGTGGTTTATTCTTCTTCATGGATTTTCTGTTCCAAGTGCTCTGCATCATGAGTTTTGTGCTGTGACTAAAATTATCGGGAGTGTGTTATCACTTGGAATTTTGCCCGGAATAATTTGGAAACTTGCTAGGGGCTCCTGGCAGTTGAACTATTTCTTTGCTTTTAAGCAAAACAGACTTTTGGAGTTCCTTGGTCAATAAAAACACTGTGTGTTTAAAGGTGGTTCTGATCCGTGGTTTTCAGGTGTGGGACAGAACAGCTAAACCTCTCTTAAGAAATAGTCAGCTGGCAGCTGCAGGTGTGGCAGCTGGGCAAGGATGGAGCAGGAGGGAGCATTGGTAACATCCCATCCCATTTCATCCGGAAACCATCTTCTGCAAGGTTGATCTTCCAGTCAGGTCAGGATATTAGAGGATGTAGGATGAACACTTTCTCAGAGGAAACCTAGGTCCGCTTTCAGAAATTGCCAGACTGGTTGAATGCTCAGAGATCCTTCATTTCTGCAACCCGCTAGACCAAGACTTGACATGAGTTCAAACCACCACTCAAGGCTCCCCCCACTTCCATTCAAAGAAAAGTAATGGTTGGCTGTTTTCTCTGCTATCAGAGGAACAAGCCAGGGCTATTCATTAGGGCCGTTCCTGGAGAAACAGAAATCAGGTATCAGGGTAGCCAGTTTTATGCTGGCTGAAGGACAGATAGATTGCATTTTAACATGCCCATAGCTCCGACTGTTCTAAAGGATAGAAAGTTTGATCCATTTTTTTTTTCTATTTCTGTGAAAAAAGGAGAAGTTCCTTATCAACAACAGTAATAATAGCAAAAAAAAATGGAGGAAAGCCTTTATTCTTTTTGCTCCTCTCTGCTTTGAGATACCCCAACATGGGAACGGAAAACCTTTATTTGGCAGTAGGGGAAAAGAAGATGTGCATGAAAAGACTTGGTATTCATCAAGCATTCAAGCACTTGGCTAAGGTTGAGTTGCTGTGCATTTTCTGTGTCGGTGCTTAGAAAGTGTTGTGATTTAAAGGAATAACATGGGGCACGTATGCCTATAAATGGAAGCTGGGCTCGAAACGAGTCAGGCTGGCCTCTGCCAATGCAAACAAGAGGAAAGCAGCTGGTCTCAGAGCAACGGGAACCTAGCAAAATCCAAGTCTGTTGAATCATAGTTTTACGTTAGTTTTTAACTTCATTTGAAAGCTACATAAACACAGGCTTTGTATTAATAACAAAGTCAGCTCGGAAGTATGAAGGCCTTCTGGGAAGCTCATCCTTCTGGACAGAATTAAAGGGAAGGAATGACTGTTAGTGGCCCTTTGTAAAATTTTAAATGGCTGGGAACAGTTGCAGCGTGGAACTGTGACAAGGCATCAGCGGGAGTTTTAATAGTGTTGCTTCTAAGTAGAATTTAGAGCAGCACTCTGTGCATTCCTATTCAGAAATAAAACTCGTTTTATGTGATAGAAATTATTTTCTGGAGACGTATGTTCAAGATGAATGGTTTGAATCTTGAAAGCATTGCTAGGGTTCCTTAAATACGTAAGTGAATCATGAAAAAAGTTGTGCTAAAATGGATTTAGTCTATTCAATTCTCAGCCTAAGTTAAAAATTCGTATTAAATCAATATCCGTGTATCTTGAGAAATAAGCTATGATCATTCTGGATCTTCTGCAATGTCCCAATCCAAGTTTGTTGGGAGGAATTAGGGGAAAAGGGTGGAAGTCACTCCAGTTTAACACCAGAAAACATTCCAAGCCATGATTGTCTTCTTCCATCTGAGAAAAATATATGTAAGTAGAGCAATTATTGCTCCATATCTCAGATGTCTATACATATTTATTGAACATTTGTTGGGTGGACATATATTCCAACACTGCTGTTTCTCAAAGATTTTATGTCTGTAAAAGAGATGTCTATTTTTCTACATTATTTTCTACGTTTTCTTATACAGTACCTCCTCATGTTTTTCTAATAATTTCTTCCAAATTTCTCATGATGGTATTTTGAGCTTACTTTTCATTGGCACTGGTCATGTGTTCCCCTGCTGGGATTCTTGTCTGTTACAGCACAGATCTTTCCATCTCTCTGCAACCTCTCTGGCTGCTTCCACTTCCCCATCTGAGAACTGCCAAGTTATGTTTTCCTTGGAATTTAATGGAAGTAGGGAAGCTGAGAAGGTTACTGATTCCCAAGGTTACGACTTTTTATTGACAAGCAGGACATTTATAAAGACCTTTTTGTCAAAAGGACTTATTGTTAAAGCAAATTCTTATATTTCAATTTGGATATGAATTATGGGCAAAAATGCGGGGCATTTTTCTGTGCCACTAACCTATCTCTGAATCCCTTGTTGTGTAGCTTAAGTCTTTCTGCCCAGGTTTCAAAGGCTTGGTGGAGAAACTACTCTCAGGTCAAGGATTATAAGCAGAAGCAGGGATGGACTGCTACCAGGACTGCTACCAAGGATTATAAGCAGAAGCAGGGATGGACTTGCCCCAGTTGGGGCAAACCGGTAGCTAATTTTATCATTTTTAATAGACAGTTCTGTGAACCAGTAAATCCCACCCTGGCTGGCCCCGCCCCACCCACTCCGCCCCTCCCCCTGACTGGTAAGACATGTCTACTTCCACCTTGCTTCCGGAGTATCCATTGGTTATCAAAATCTTTATTAACTCTTTTATCGTTGCTCTATCCCATACTATTCCGTTTATCTATATTAACTCCTGTACACTCCATTGCCTCTTTTCCAGTTACTGTCTTAAGCTTTTTGTTTTGTCTTTTTCCCATCCATATATACCACGTATTCCAACTTTCATTATATATTGTTTCCCCCTTATCTTTTAATAAAAGTGTTAATCTTTCCAATTCTGTATAGTCCATTATCTTCTTCCTCATTTGTTGTTCATTTGGTAGATTTTTGTTTTTCCACTCCTGTGCATACAGGATCCTGGAAGCTGTTTTGAGGTGGACTATCAAGTACATAACTTTTTTCTCATATCTTTCCAACAATATCCCTATTAAAAATGTTTCTGGCCTTAGTTCTAGTTTAGTTTTTGTAATCTCTTCTATCTATTTCCTTGTTCTGTTCCAATATTCTTTTGCCTTCGGACACATCCACCACATATGATAGTAGGTTCCATATTCCTCTCTGCACTTCCAGCAATTTGCTACCAAATTTGGGAACATTTTAGATAATCTGGCTGGTAGAAGGTGCCATCTGTGAAACATTTTTAACAAATTTTCCTTATAAGATGTTGCCAGTGTTATTTTATAATTTTTCTTTCAAACTGAATGCCATTTGTCGAGGTTGATCATGTATCCAAAGTTCTTGGCCCAGATAATCATTGTTTCTTTTACTACCTCTTCTTCCATTTTTCTATCTAATAAAAAATTGTAGCTTTTTCTTATTATCTTTTCATTCATTTTCAGTATTACCATATCTAACTCCTGTAGGTCCTTTGCAATCCCCTGATTTTCCCTGTCTTTTTTAAATCTAGCTTTAATTCGTGCAAAGGTCCACCATGTTGTTTCTAGTCCCTATTTTTCCAATTCTTGCTTTGACTTCAATTCACCCTCTTTAGTTAAAATTTCTTTATAGGTTGGTTTCTTCCCCAGATCCAGAACATTTGGATACATGGCCGGCTCCTCTATTGATGTCCATATTGGCACTTTTTCATAATATTTTTCTTTCAATTTACTCCATATTTCATAAAGGGTTTTTCTAATTTTATGTCTCAAAAACAGTCCACTCTTTCTTATTTTATCATGTCACATATATGCGTGCCATCCTATCTGTAAATCATGACCTTCTATAGTAAACAACCTCACATTACTTAGGAGCATGCAGTCCTTCAGCCAGGATATTACTGAAGCCTGGTAGTATAAACACCAGTCTGGGAATCCAAACCCTTCTCTCTCATTTACTTCCTGTAACATTTTTAATTTAATTCGGGGATTTTCACCCTGCCAAATAAATTTGCTCATCAATATATTCAAATCTTTAAAGTAATTTTTTGAAATTTGTATTGGAATGTTTTGGAAGAGAAAGAGAAGTCTGGGCAGTACATTCATTTTAATTGTTTCAATTCTCCCCATTAATGATAATTGCAATTTTTCCATCTTTCAAAGTCTAATTTAATCTTCTGCATCAATTTACCATAGTTATCATCCCCAATTGTGGTACATCTGGCCGTCAGCCAGATCCCTAGATATTTTATTTTTTAAATTACTTGGATCTTCAGTTTAGTCTCCAATTCTATTTTCTATATCTTGGGCATATTCTTAGTTAATATTTTTGTTTTCCCTTTATTTATTTTCAGTCCCGCCACTGCCCCAAGCTTCTCTATCTCTTCTATTAATTTTGGTCCTGATTCCAAAGGCTCATCCATAATAAAGAAAATGTCATCTGCAAATGCTTGTATCTTATATATTTGCTTTCTAATTTGTAGATGTCTAATTTATCTATTTCCTCTAATCTTCCTTAACAATATTTCTAATGTTGTAATAAATAAAAGTGATGATAACAGACATCCCTGTCTCATACCTTTATTTATATCAAATTTCTCTGTTAATTCGCCATTCAGTATAATTGTTGCTGTGTGTTGAGAATATAATTTGTATAACATTCCTATTAATTTATCACTGAATTTGATATATTCCAATTGTATCATCATGTTCTCCCAGTTGACATTGTCAAAAGCCTTCTGTGCATCTAAGAATAATAAAGCGAATTGCTTTTCTGAATGTATCTCATAATACTCCAAAACGTTAATTATTATCCTAATATTATTTTTCAATTGTTGTTTAGGGAGGAACATATTTTGGTCTTGATGTATAAATTCTTTTAGATATTGTTTAAAACGCTCTGCAATAATAGCTGCAAATACCTTATAGTCTGCGTTCAGGAGAGAGATGGGTCTATAATTCTTAACTTCCTGTAATAGGGTGTTTTCTTTCGGAATCAAAGTTATATAGGCTTCTGACCAGGATTGTGGAATTTTAAACTCTAACAAAGCCTGATTACAAATCTCTAACATATATGGCTCTAAAAGGTCTTGGAAACATTTATACAACTCGGCTGTCAGTCCATCCGTTCCAGGTGTTTTATTCTTCTTCTGTTTTTTTAGAACTTCTCTCAGTTCATTAATTGATATCTGCTTATTCAATTTCTCCCTTACTTCTTCTGGTACTTGCAGTAAATCCATTTTTCCTAAATACTCTCTAATATCCTCTTCTTTGATTTAATCTTTCTCATTTAGTGCACTATAAAAATCTCTTGCAATCTTTCTCTTTTCTTTTTCATTATATCTAATTATTCCTTGTTCATTGATCAATTCTCCTCTTCTCTCTTTCTTTCCTCAATTTGTAGGCCAGCCATTTCCCTGTTTTATTTGCATGTTTAAAGAACGTTTGTCTCGTCAATTTGATTTTATGTGCCAGTTCCTCCTCTTCTAACAGTTTTAGTTTATGAAATACCATGTCCCCTCTCCCCTCTATCCTTAGGTTGCCTGGTTCCTTCTGCAGTTCTTCCAACCATTTACACTCTTCCTGTAATTTACTTCTGGTTCTTTCTTTCTTTTTTCTTCCTAGCCATATACCTAATAACTAACCCTCTTGTAAATGCTTTCGCTGTGTCCCAAATTATTTGAATTGATGATTCTTCTCTTCTGTTTTCCCTAAAAAATAGGTTAATTCTCGTTCTACTTCTTTTATGAATGTTTCGTCTTTTAGAATCTCCACCCTCATGGTCCATCTCCCTATCTTTCTTTCTCCTTTCCATGTTATCAGTATAGGGTTATGATCCACCCAAGTATTAGCTCGGTTCTCAGTATTTTGAATATCTACTTTGAATTCTTGTGATACCCAAGCCATGTCAATTCTCGACCAGGACTTGTGCCTGGCCGAGTAAAAAGTATATTGTCTTGTTCTTGGATTAAACTCCCTCCATATATCACTTAGGCCTACTTCATGGACCAGGTCCCAAAAGGGTTTCGGGAGAACCAGCATTCCACCATTAATACCCTTCCTTTTTCATCTACAAATATTTCCTTCAGTTTTAGTTCCTCTTTTACATATATAATTATACCTCTTTTTTCTGACTTGATAGAGATGTAAATTTCATATCCAATTTAGTACACATTAGTAAGGTTTCAAATTGTTTTTTTAATATGAATCTCCTGCAAGCTAAAATTTTTGAAGCCCACCCTGAGCAGAAGCAATGTATTCTAAACAAGGTATTTCAGATTGTGTAAATGAAGCATTGCAATTTTCTGATTGCTCTATATTTGCATTTTCCTCTTGGGTGCTTGGACAGATTATATTTCTGTTTGCTTGATTTGTATGATATTTATATCAAGAGAGATGTTACAACCCTATTCAATCAGCATTTGGGTGAACTCAAAGAAATAATGAAGTGTATGAGAATATTATGTTCTGGCTAGAGCTAGGACTTTTTTCTTGGTGAGGTTTGATACTCAGTATGAAATGTATTATTTTAAATCAGTGAATTTAGAGATTAAAAAGTACTTCCTGTTCTGCTGCTTGACTTCAGTTATTTTCCTCTTCCTGAGATGCTGATGGGGTGGATTAGTTTTTGAAAACAGCTTTCCCTGATACCAACTAATCAGACTGCAGTTTTCTTCAACCAATCAGAACATATTGACAGAATGCTATGAATTCCGTTTGACTTATAATGACATAACTGACAGCAAACAAACTGAGAGAGCAAGCAAAGACCTCTCATCACCTCTTTTTCATGACTTCTCTTATCCAGCTAATTGGAGTGATGCTCCATGCTTTGTTTCAGTGCAGTGAAACCATTAAGGATCAATAGCCAAATCTTAGGCTTGGAATAACTTTATTGTCACTTTGAATGTACACTAATTAGCATACATTAAAATGAAATTTCATTGCATACAACTCTCAAAAGTGTCACCATGGTAAGAGATACACTGAGAAATACTAATTGCATTAGAAAGTATGTGTGGAAGCATTTCACTTCCAAGCCATAACTAGTTTGAGCTTAACTTAGCATGTAGTATGAACCAAACTAATTCTGACTGATTCAGTAAACCTGGTTAAACTGGCTTAGCACAATTTGTGAATTAGATTTTTTGAAACTATTTATTTATTTATTATTTATTTATTTATTAGATTTATACCCCGCCTCTCTTCACCCCAAAGGGGGAACAACTACCTGCTGTTAGCTTGGGGTGATCTGATGGACCTAGATTTGCCTTACTCAGGGGATGTTTCAACCTCACCCTGATATTTATTTTCATGGAAAAAATGCTGAAAAGTTTGGGAGGTTTCATTTCATGAGAGATGCATATGAAAATGCTCATCAAATGTTTCTCAGGATTTGGCTTAGCATGAGTCCTGGCAAACAAGACTTCCAGCTAATTAAATTAATCAATATTCTGATCCCTGGGATTATTCCGAGTCTCTCAACAAACACAACATTTTGCAAAATTCTGACTAATGCATCTCAAGTATATGATTTGATTTCCACTTGAGGATTTTGGAGTGCTAGCCATTGGTTTCTCTTATTAAGTTACAGCTCACTGCACTGGATATTTTCCCAAGAGCAAGAAGAAAGGACACTGTGGTTATGATGTTATTGTAACCTGAATTTGGGGTTGGGAACAAATCTTCTACAAAGCAACTTTTTTCATCTTCTGTTTCAGCCAGCACTGATCAGATAGCCAAGGACATTGTTTTTATACAGCAATTGTTAGTGCCTCGGTCTCTTCAGAAGCAAGCAATGCTGTCTTCGTAGGAGCCGCCTACAATGCTTTTAGATGTTTGTTTCCAGAAAGGGTGGAGATTTAGTCATCTCTTTTTCTAAAAAAATATATTTCCTATCCTCTAGAAAAGTCTGCAAACTAAACTGTTTGTTCGTTTTTGGTGAATCTGCTCCTCATTTGAACTCATTTCAGATCAGAACTCTTAATAATACAGGGTGTGATTTGGATCTATATCTGGATTGGGATTCTTGGGATCTCCAATCCCCTGACTTTTTAGACAGTGGGGAAAGTGGGAATTAAGTTCTTGTTAGTTTCTAATCTAGAACATTTTGATTTCTTCCAGGCTCAGTCCCAGCATGTATAGCCACTGGCAAGGGCTAGTAAAAATTGTAATCTCAAATACATGAAGGTAACAAGGCCTATTCTAACCCTGGCTTAAACTGATGACCCAGCAACCAGTTCTGGACTTATTTAACTTTATTGCATGCACAACCTCTTGATCTTCTGAGATGTAAAGTTAGCTCACATTTTATCTTCAAACAGGGCAAGGAAAGTTAATGCAAGCAATATTAATTAGCCCCAGATTATCCAGTCTGCCCTAGGGCTGTGAGGAAACTTAAATCAGAGTCTCCTGGGCCCAGCCCAACCCTTCAAGGTCATTAGTTGGCAAGGAAAGGAAGTAAAGACACAAGAATCTGTCTTATCTGAAATGTGTAGCCTCCAAACCAGCTGGGGGAGGGCAAGAAATTCAAGATAGCACTCTAACTGCATAATGGAAGCCTGGTTTCCTTTTTATGTACATCACACATAGAAAAAGGGGTCAAAGCTTTGGTTATGTGGTTATAGCTACCTTCTTGACTTTTTTTAACCTTCCTGGGTCACAGCAGAAATCATTTCGTATATTGGGTAAGATCTCAACTGTCTATTTCCAATATACCCTAGCCTTAAAAAATGAGTTGTGTTCCCAGAAAGAAATTATGCCACCAAAGTCCTAAACTGAAATCCAGAAACATTTCTTCTCCTTTTCCTCTTTCAGATCCTTTTCTCTCAGGCCTCATCTTTCTTTCTCCAAGGAACCAAGCTGTGTCTCTGCTGGTTGCTTTTTTTACTGAACAAGTTCTCAACTGTGAAAATGGGTAATTTCCACAATTCTGCAAATATTTGTTTTTGTGTTGCTGAAGTGCATTTATCTATCTCTTATTTCCATGGCTTCGGTGGCAGATATCTTACAGGAATTAACAACTGAAGAGTTTAGGAGCATAGAAGGAAATAATACAAAAAGTAAATATAAAAATACAAAAAAAACCCCCAACCATTATTCTGAATCAAGCTATGTCTATCTCAAATTGGGCAAGACACCAGCAAGGACTTGGGCAGATACTCCACAATTTGCTTCTTGAACTTGAGATGACCTTGTTTGAACTCAAAGCATGAAAAAACATATGAGCCAGTTTGTTCTAGAGATTAAGGCACCAGGCTAGAAACTAGAAGGCAGTGAGTTCTAGTTCCACCTTAGGTATGAAAGGCAGCTGGGGCAATCATTATCTCTCAACCCAACTTACCTCACATGGTTGTTGTGGGGAAAATAGAAGGAGGAAGGAATATTAGGTATGTTCACTGCCTTGAGTTATTTATAAAAATAAAAAGGGATAATAAATAAATAACTAAATAAATAAAGTAAGTGCTGCATCATTAAACTATGAGCCCCACTTTTTTTTTTTTAAAAAAAATACACTATACATCTATTATGTTGAATAGGGTTAGTAGAAAATTTCCATGTTAATTCAGATCTTCAGTTTTCTGATTACCAGTTTTAATTCTGAAATCACCTCTGTATTGAGAAGAAATCTGCCCCTGAATAGCTCAGGAAACTAATTTAAGGAGGAAAAAAGACAGTATATGATAAAGGGGTGAACATAGATATTCTATAGATGGTTATTGAATGTGGGCCTCTCATGAGGAGGACATATCCTGTTTCTTACCCAGAAGCTGAGGAGCAACTCTAAAAGAATATAAAAAAAGGGTGCTTGGACATCTGTCTGTAATTCCATATTCTATATCAAACAGATTATATGCAGTATTTTTAATGAATAATGTTATTAAAAAACATTTTACAAAGATTAAAAAAATACAGAAGCATAGAAAAAGAAATAGAAAAAGTTGATAAACATAACAGAAAAAGTGAATAACCAAAAAAGCAAGAAAAAGAAAGATTATAAAGTAGCAAAGTCCAATCTTCTCTGTGACAATTACAACCATAGAAATTACCATCTTTACCCTCCCAAATTGCATATTACAGTTTCTCTCTTCCCACAAACACATCTTTTTAATCAATATACTTCCAAATCAGTGATTAATTTTATCCAATTTCACCAAACAGTCTCTAAAGGATTTTCAATTTTTTATAAAAGTAATTGCCAATTGAGCCATTTCTGCAGAATCTTCCCAATCCATTTCTTCATTAATGATGCCTTCCATCTTTGTGCATATAATAGCCTTGCTGCACTTGTCCATGAGCTTGTGGCATTTTCTATCAAACTAGAGAAGAAAAGGTTCAGTGAAGATGCCATGCATGATAAAATAGAATGGGAAATGGCTCAAGGAAGTAAAATCTAAAAGAAAGATGCAAGATCAAAATAGGGGTCTTTGGTGCTCTCTGAGCTTGCTTGTTTTCTTATAGACATTTTATTACCCAAATTAGGTAACATCATCAGTGCTAGTAAGGCTTGCTCTCAGTTTATATTCTAGTGCCGTGATGGCGAACCTATGGCACGCATGCCCAAAGTGGTATGCATAGCCATGTCAGCTGGCTCACGAACTGTCGCCCAGCTAGGCTCCACTGCACATGCACTTGTGACCCCCGTGCTCCCCTGCCCCCATGCATGTGCAAGTGATGACCCCCCAGGGGTGGGTTTCTAGGTACAAAAAACAGCAGAGGTGTGGCAGAGCCGAAAAACAGCTGATTACCACTTCCGCGCCGATCAGCTGAGGTTCAAACGCCAAACCATTTGCTAAATTTAGCTATCAGCCCAAACTGGTAGATAAATTTAACAAACGGTTTGGCCTTTGAAGCTCAGGTGATTGGCATAGCAGCATAGATCAGCTGTTTTTTGGCCTGCCATGCCTCAGCTGTTTTTTGGGCCCAGAAACCCACCCCTGTGGGGGTTGTGTGCGCATGCATGGGGGGGGCCAGGGAAGCATGGGGGGTTGCAAGTGCATG
>JANHGC010001890.1:609069-631854 GCA_027560395.1 Boaedon fuliginosus
TCTCCAATATTCATAGCGATGCTGGTTGGGGGTTGATGGCCGTGAAAGTCCAGAGGCATTAGTGAACAGTCCCAAAGGACACTGGACTTTATTTCCTATTGTTGCATCCACGCCTTCAAAGTGTATCACATCACAATTGTAAAGCGTTTCCTACTATAAATAAATAACAGCCATCTAGTTTCAATTTGAAAATTTCCAGTAACAGTTCTCCTCATTTAACAGCTATTTTCTCCCCAACAATTGGTCCTTGTCCTTTTCTGTTTTAACAGAGAAAGGTTCACTTTTCCACTAGACAACTTTTAAAAATTCTAATCTTTAAACAAATATTTTACCCTTCTTTAATAATAAATGTTAGTGTGGGAAAACGTAATAAATTATTGAAACCCAGAGCCATCTTTTGCCACATTAGGACCAACAGAGGAGAAAAAAACTATTCCAGATTATTTCCCACAACCCATCATGGCATAAATATAGGTTCATCACATCCAACCAATGCTCATGCTGCCTTTAAAAAGCTCGGGCAGTGGTGTGAAGTTGGAAAAACAAAGTCCCAGAATTAGAGAGAAATACTAATATCTTTGCAAATTGGCTTTTTCAGGGGCCCCAATAGGAATCACAAATAGTTCAGGCAAAGTAAAAAAGCATTTTATTAAGGGGGAGGAGTCAAGTCTTTATATGGGGTACAGAAATAAGTAATACATGCTCTGTATAGAAGTGATGCATCAGCAAATTAATATGGTAAAATACATTGGTTAGACATGAGAAAAGACAAACCCCTCTCCTTTTCTCATTCAGGATTGTTTCTTTTAACACTTGGCAATAGTCATACTTCAGAATACAGCCCTATTTTTTTACTTTCTGAATAAGTTAGTTTTTGCACAACAGAGGTGGCTTTGGTTGAACACGATTTCCTAAAGTTCAAAAGGAGGTATGAACCCTGCTAAAATATATCACTTTTATTAAAATGCTAATAAAGCCTAAAATTCTTGTTTCAGAACAAAAAAATGGTGTGCCATAGCATTGGACCATGTATACTTCTCCTGCTCTACAGGCAACTCTTGAGAAGTGGGGCTTTTGAAAAATGGCTTTGATATACAATGTGCTTATGTTTTAGACAAATGGTTTCAAGGTGAAAATTACATGAAATTAAATGAAAAGCTGAATTCATTGACTTAAAATGTAAAACATTCCTAGGCCTGGGAAAAGCCCAGGAAGCAGTAATGTATAGTGCAGCAGCAGAGGCAAGGAATGCAGCACTAGACAATGAAATCCAAAAATTTAACAAAAAGTCAAAGCACCAATCCAAACAGGTCATTTATCATGAGGATTCCAAAACTGAAAACAGTCTACTAACAGTTTGGGAAAACTACAGTAGAAGAATTAGATACTTAAACTACGGCCTGAGGCTTTTTCAACAATCCAGCACTGACATGTTAGAAACTGAATGCTTTTGTACTGTCTACAGAGCACCACCCAGTCTCAGTTGTTGCCATTAGTTAACCAGCCAGAATACCCCGCCTTTCTTCCCCCAACAGAGGGAACGCAAGGCAGCTAACAACAAAATAACAGAGTACAATATTTCAACAAAATACAGAGAGCAATAATTCCAGTGGTGATAATTCATTTTTTTTTACTACTGGTTCTGTGGGCATGGCTTGTTGGGCACGGCTATGCTGTTGGCCAATCAGAGGTGGTATTTACCGATTCTCTAAACTAGTCAAAATTATCACTACCAGTTCTCCAGAACCTGTCAGAACTGGCTGAATACTACCTCTGGTTATAACATAAAAGTTTAAAAAACATCAACCCTAAAACAACACATATACTCTACTTCCATACACTTGGGAGAAAATGTTCTCTCTCTCCTATAAATTTGCAAGGAATTTTTTCTTCAATGGAAGAGTTGGATGCATCCCCACATCATTGGTGGGAAATTGTGATAAAAGGTTGTGTTACTATTGTTTGTGAAATGAAAGCCTGCTGTGACTACTCTTTACACTTTAAGCAATGTGCAGTGATGGAATTTTGACTCGGAGGCCCTCCAAATAAAATTCACCAGTGAATGCAAGTTGTTTATGGAGATGGCTGTTTTGACATGAATAGCGTTGTTGGGCCACAGAAATCTACAAGTGGTGAAGCAGAAAGGGTTGATTTCTGTGTAATAGGTCGCACTATTGATATTCTTTAATACCAGAACATTTGTGCAAGATGGGTTACTGGAAGGCTGATAACAGAGATTAAAGTTTAGAGTTTATTTGCCAGCAATGTTCAGGCTGTAAGAACAAAGATAAGGAATTTCTTTACAGCACTGACGCACCTAACAAAACCTGGACTCATCATTATGATTAAAAAATAAAGTGTCAGTCCAAGGAATATCGTAATTAAGACTCACCTGCAAAACAAAACAAAATATATATAAAAAAACAGATTATATCAGGAAAACTCAGTTACCCAATGTAAAATTCTTTTGGAGAATATTAATCTTGTCCCAAAGACTTATGTAAGTTCCATAATCAATTTATGTCTACATTAAATTGTATTTAGAGATTTAAACATTTAATTCAACATACTGTGTGATATGTGAAGATATAAACTCAAATATTTTATAGATTTTGTATACATTGTAATTCCTATTCTCTTGCATTAGTTTATAGAAACAGTGGATTCAAAGAAAGAAAATTAGACTTCTAGTCAGTGGATTAATGAGCCAAAATCAATTTTGGTAATCAGATTGCATATATGAAGGATAGCCATAATAGGAGTATTTAAACACAATTTATATTCAGCACTGATTCCCACCACATTTTTAAGACCTTAAGTGAATGGTTTAAGAAGTAAATTGAAGATTAAAAAAGAATCAACACCCAACCTCTTTGATGAATGCCATAATATAATTATGCACTAGATGGATAAGATACTAAATTGTAACCAGTGTACAACATTTGCATGTTATCCTTTGTTTTTTGTCTCTGGGACAACTAATTGTATGAAGAAAAGTTAACCACAAAGAAACCATTGTTGACTTAATCCACCATTTATGAACCATTTATGAACCATTTATCCACCTGTGGCAGCGCCGGCCCTTTGGAATCAGCTTCCCCCTGAGATTAGGACCTTTTCCACCTTGTTGGCCTTTCGAAAAGCCACGAAGACCTGACTTTGTCGGCAGGCCCGGAATTAATTACCTCCCTCCTTTTTGAATGTTTGGTTGATTGTTTAGTATTTTAATCTGTATTCATTATTTTTTTTATATAATTTTTATTGGTTTAAAAAAAATATATAACAGAAAAAGAAAAAAAGAAAAAGCATTTCCCCCCATATTGATGTGAACATCGATGTGAACCTGTAATTCATCACTTTATAAAATATTCCATATAATTCATTCCTTCCCTATTTTTACATTTCTAAAAAATAGATTTTAAAAACAATTCCTGTTCAACATTTTAGTTCTTAGCCAGTTAGTTTCTGTCCGCCCCACCCCTCCCTTAATCTCCTTTTTATTAGTTAAAATGTTAAAGAGTATAAAAGGTATTAAGATATATAGGGAAAAGGGGGAAAAGAGGGAGGCAAAATCTTATCCTGTCATTAAAAACACATCTCCATTTGATAATTCCAAAATCATTTCAAAAACCCTAAGCCCATTTCATTTACCCTGCCTCTTTAGTCTCTCTTTTTTTTCTCTCGTGAAAGTCGCCTTGAGTTTTTTTTTCTTCCTGCTGTCTCTCGTGATACTTCTCCCCTCCGTTCCAGCTTGTCCCTCCGTTGATCTTTTTCTTTTATGTACTTCTGCTCTTTTAACATTACTGGATTCCAAATTTGCCTGCTTCTTCTGTAATTTAAGCTGTCCATCTTTTATTTCCAGTGTCTTTTGTGTAGTATCTCTCCCTTTTTTCTTTTTCTTCTCCTCGGCATGTCTCCTCCTTGTTTTTCCTTCTCCTGCACCTCCTCTTCAAACAATGTCATCTCCCCACATTTCTCTCTCTGCTCCATTTTTAAAAACCAACTGTACATTCCTCTTTTAAGCTCCTGGAAAGATCCATACAGGCTTTTCACTCCATCCTCAATCTGCTGCCAGACATCCGGGGCGCCCGGTTCCGCCTCCATTCTGCCTTTCGCGCCCTCCGCCATTTTCGTCTCGTCTGTTAGTATTTATTTGCTTTCTATATGTCAATTTAAAATGTTATAGTAATATGTTAAAAGTTCAGTCAGTTTTACCTTCGGGTCGTCGCCACTTGCTGTTTACACTTGGTTTTATCTCTGCGAGAGCCCCCATTAATTTCTTTTCAATTCAGAGTCCTTTCACGTGATCTGCTGCCTTATGTGTGTTCATGAGCCTCGTTCCTCACCCCCAATCATTGGATCTTATCGGGAATCAATCTTTAAGCACCCAATCCATCTCCTCCGCGTATCGCAGCAATACAGGTCTTTACCTTCTCATCCAATCTTTCTTTGTGGTTGCTCCGGACTTAATGCGGCTCGGCCACTTTTCTCCCTGCCAGTATGGAGCTTAGGCATGGGGTGACGGAGAGACAGCACACTCTCCTCGGATCCCAGTCAACGTCCTTTCCCCCCTGTCCACTACAAGGTTAGGGTTAGACCCCTCCGGGCCCCCAGCAGGCAAGGATTTCAAGAGTTTTCACAGAGCCCCGTGAAAACTTGACCGATCTCATCCGGATGCAGATCACGCCCCCCTTGCTGCTGATCTTCTTGAAGGCATTGTTTAGCCCTGATATGACACCAAATGTTGGACTAGATGGATTTTTGGCTTGATCAAATTGAACTATTTTGTGCTTTTCTTATGGTGGCAAAATGAAGAAAAATAACAGGAGACTCACCCTTGGCTGATTTCTAAGTTGCTTTCAAGTTTGTCAGGAAAAAAAATACCAAACTTCTTTTGCTCTCTATGATCCAGACCAAAAACTGTTCATACCTGAAGTGAAAATTTATAGTCCCCAATTTCATGATTTTGACAAGACGAAACAGAAACTAAGCAAATTAAACAACTAGCAGTGGTGCTCCTTTAATCTGCTGCCTGAGGCAGCCTTCTTATCCTTTCTAATTGTAGGACTGGCCCTGTCTTTCAATCCCAATTTTCTTAGCTCAGGTTTAGCAATTCACTGAGTCATTGCCCATGCAGTACCAACAGCCATTGTGAAATTACAGAAAAGCCTTAGTTTCAGAGAAGAGAAGGGGAGGCAATATTTTGCAAATGGCACCAGTGGTGGGATTCAAATTTTCTTCACTATCGGTTCTGTGGGCGAGGCTTGGTGGGTGTGGCTTGGTGGGTGTAGCTATATGGTCCTGTGACTGGGTGGGCCACCGCAACCCCCACATCCCGTTTTTTGCCTAGAAAGCCACCCTGAAGCTTCCTGGCAGTCAAATAAGGGGGTAGGGGTGGCACCACACCCACCGTGCCCTGTTTTTTTTGGCCTAGAAAACCTCCCTGAAGCATCCTGGCAGCCAAATAGGAGTGTGTGGAAACTCCTGGAAGGAGCAAGGTGGGGAGGGGCAGGGCCAATCAGAGGTGGTATTGGCCAGTTCTCCAAACCAAATCAAAATTATCACTACCAGTTCTCCTGAACCTGTCAAAACTGGCTGAATACCACTTCTGAATGGCACCCTTAACATTGAGAGCTGGTTTTGTGTAATAGTTAAGGCAGCAGGCTAGAAACCGGGAGACTGTGAGATCTAATTCTGAAATCTTGCCGAGAAAACTGCAGAAGCTAGTCCAGGCAATCATTTGGAATCACAAACTGACTTGAAGGTGCAACATGCCTTTAATATTAATTCTGGCACCTGCATATACTTTGTTTGTTTTCAAGTTGCTTATTATGTCAGAATCAGAATTCATTGTTTTTGAAATTAAAATCCAATTTGTAAATGGTGGAATTAAGAAAATCTTAATGTATTTGCAGTAGCCTTGCTTAGAAAGAGATTAACAACAAAGAAGCAATGTTTCTTCCTGGGTAAACTGACATTCATTTAAACTGAAGGTTTTGAATTGCTTGCACGTTTAGGTTCCTCATTACTTTTTGTGGTCTGCAGTCATAAGCAAAATGATTGTATAATGACTTCATAATCATAGGCTAACTTATGAAAGAAAAAATAAAACCGTGCACTGATTCTAGAATTGGGATTAGTTTGGTAAGTTAGTTTCCTTACAAGAGAACATTAACAGTTGAAAACGTGCAGTAATTAATGGATGGAACTTGCAATAACAGGAGCAATTAACTGAAGGGCAGCAGTTAATGGCTCAAAACTTTCCATCGTTCTATCATAAGGAAGTATATTTCTAACACAAATCAGTGACAAATGGTTGTGGAGAGGGAAGCCAACCGAATGGCTCTACTTCAACATCAGCAGTTAATAGTGCCGACATAAACAGACACTTTGGTTGTGTTTATTTAATATATTTCACTGAGAGAAATTCCTGTGTTGAAATAGCAAGTTTCCAGCTTTAGCCAGAGACAATGTTAAATAAACAGCCACGTTTCAAGGGGAAATCTCTCCAAAAGAAAGTAATAAGTTTCAAAAGTGAAAGGTTAGATCTGTTTAATTTTTCTTTTGTTCCATGGAACTTTTTCAGTGAACATCTGGACCAAAGTGGCATATTTATGTGCAAATGACATCAGAGCATTCCCCATCTGACAGCAAGAAAGCAGTGGGCACTCTGTTTCCCTACAAGTGAAATTTGTAGGGATACTACAGAGCCAGGATTTGTTGTTCCTACAAAACTTTCAATTCAGTTACTGTATACTGGCTGATCATCTGTGCATATAAGATATAAATTTTGAGTTAAATTGAGAGAGAACCAAGGCGTTTTGTTATAGTTGTATGGCAAACAAAATATTTTGTGTTGAGTTATTGTACATGTACATTGATGTGCAAAATATTATGTTTCTTTTCAAAACTGCATGGCATCATATATTTAATATAGGGGTAAAACTATAGAAGGAAAACAGTTCTACTGCGTTTGTAAGACATTTACAATTTGAATGTACTTTCAATTTTCTTTCTAATAAGTGTGAGCCTTAATAATTCTTACCTGACTTGCAGAAATATTGCTTTCCTTAACTCAGACAACTAGGAGTAAACAATAACGGTTTCAAAAAAAAGTTTTACTTCATTGCCACACAATAATTTGAACTTCACCTGTCCTATCTTCATGGAAATATACTTTGTGCCTGGGTTTATATTCTATGTTCAAATATAATTTGATTTATAACCTGTATCATCTGTTATCCCTAGTCATCATCATAATATCGCTTTTATAGATTTTCTCATGGAGCTTAAGGTGTACTGGGTGGTTTTTCTTGTCCTTAATTCAACACTTGGGACTTCTCAGTTTTAGTCCAGTACTATATAGCTGTACTTCATTATACTTAAACACATGATTTAGGATTGCCAAAATAATAATTTGGGGAGAACCTCAATTTCCAGATTTATGTGTTGGGTAAAGATAGTCTAAAATGTAGTATGTTTCATATTTGCTAAATGCTCCTTTATGACAGTTGTAGATAGGATGGCAGGACATATTGACTTAGTATCAGATCTTTGAAGCCAATTGGATGGAGCGAGCAGACACAGGCCAGTTTTGGGTTTGAGGAAATTAATCTATTGTTGCAAGGAAAAATCTGATTTTTGGAATCAGAGCTGAACTTAGATTCTTTGCCCATAGCATACCAAGGGATTCATCCATCTTCTTTTAAGGATTTATGGAGGGTTGGGATCTCAACATTTCAACAGATCTGGAGGCATTTACTAGAAGCAACATGTCCAGTACACTTTGACGTGTGATATGTTCTAACAAATGCCTGTGAATTATACATTGGAATATTTTGGGACACAAAATGCTGTTGCAGAGGAATCTCATTCAATGTGAGGGATTGGGTGGAGAACTGAACTATCACAGAAATGGAGATGGATTAATGCAGTTGTGGAAAAATGTACAAGTGTTCTGTTAGGCCAAAAGCGAGAGGGAAAGCTAATAGACTAAATCATAGTTGCCAAGGTTAGAAAGACCTTGAACAGAAGTCATCAAGGGGTGACTGTCTTGCAAAATACAGGCAGTACAAGAGATAATAGCAAGATGGGCCATGTTCTGTAATTCTGTAAACTTTTGTTAAATAGCATTTGGTAGTGTATAAAGCATGGAGGGACAAAAGCATAATTAGGATGAAGAAGGAAGTGGTGTGAGATAGATGTTTCAAAAAGTTATTTGCCAGACAAGCTCCTTGTCAAAGATGGCATTTCTAGTGATCATTTAAGGAATATTTTATCCCTCTCAGAAGACTGTAAACATCTGGATGTTTTTCTCCCTCTCTGCCCCTCTAAAAAGCATGGAAACATCAGGTTTTCATTCTCCTGTGTAATTTCCTTGTGGTGCAGAATGCCACTCTTTTGGCAAAGGGAGCTGGGGGCTGCAGGGTATAGTCTGTACTACAGGAGGAAGAAAACAGCTGCCCCCTGATTTGGCAGACTCCAGTGCATTTGTCCTATAATCAGTTTGGTCTTTTCAAGCTCCCTTCAAGGGTGCTTGGGAAAAGTTAAAGCTTTCCTGAGAATTTTCCCCATGGCTCATAATGAGGTTGTGTGTCAGCCAATGGCAGCTCTTCTGTGTCTATCATAACATTGTTGCCTCTGAATTATACTTGACTTTTTGTAGGTCAGTCTTTCCCGTGGTCCCTCCAAATATGTTGGTTGTGTGGTTAATATGAAAACAGCGAAAACCAATATTAAAAAAAAAAGTACTTGGAAGTAGTGGAAATGGTCATGGTTGCAAGGAACATCTAGCTTTCAGCAGAGTCATGAATGACTGGCTCCTATTACAAACATACAGATGAAGAATTAAATCCAAGAATTGCAAAACAAAAATCATCTATTGCTTGGAAATATACAGAATAAAAGTCAGGAACTTTCTAACATAGTATATATTCATAGTATATATTCACAAATGTTGCATTTGTGTTAAAATATAGTCCCTGTATATATTTTATACAAACACCCTATTGTTTGTACAAATACAAAATGAGCTTAAAGTGAATTTGGTGTATTTTTATGTTGAGTCTAAGTTTCTCTAAGTCATGGGTGGACATCCCAAGAACAACTCTGGGGTCACACATATCCCTCAAACTTTTTTTAAAGCCTCCTTTGACCATAATTAGCCAAGATTAGTAGCATGGCTTTCTGCTCCTTTGAGTTAGGAAATCTAGTGGGAGCCCTAAAATAGCTTCAGAACTCAAAAAGTAGAAAGTCCTTTCCTTAAGTAGACCGTCTGTCTACTTGTTGTCACCCTCAGCCTCCTCAAAATAATGACAATTTCCTTCAGCCATTGTTTTACAGTGCTGTCCTGCATTGGAAAAAAAAGGGGTCAGTTGCTTCATTTTTATCTTCTGATGTTTCCTTGGTTCTAAACAGCCAATATCTATTATGGTATGTGTTGCTTTAAAAAAAATGAGCACAAAATGAATGAATGCTGCAAAGCCAAACATTTCACTACTTTCAGATGGAACCTCCTGTCTTATTCAGAAATGCAAGATAGAATCCAGACACCTGTTCTTCTTCTGGAGC
Organism: Boaedon fuliginosus; assembly: GCA_027560395.1. Classification (NCBI taxonomy): domain Eukaryota; kingdom Metazoa; phylum Chordata; class Lepidosauria; order Squamata; family Lamprophiidae; genus Boaedon; species Boaedon fuliginosus. The sequence goes on from JANHGC010001890.1 coordinate 618,640, forward strand.
ATGGTAAATATTGGCAAATCCATTTCCAGGTGCTGTTAAAAACTAACCATTGGGAGAAGGAAACATAACAAACTACAGAAGAAGGTAGAATGAGATAGATCCGGTCAGCTGCTCTAAAGGGAATGCCTTTCCAAGGCGAACCCATCCATAGCTCATAAGGTAGATATGCAGCCTACTAGGACTGCCAAGAGAAAGCTTGCCAATTCAGCCTATTCCAAGCAAGGTCCTGAGCTTGTGTACACAAACAAATACAAGGCTCAGAATCTGAAAGCAAAGCAAACACAAGGAAAGAACTCAACATCCCCATATGCAACTCATTAAGGATCAGCAAGGAAGAGACGAACGGAACATTGAGGCTCAATCGTTGTGGTCCATTTCGGCTGCCAAGTCACGGTCTCTGGGCAAGGTATAAACTAAGCTCCACATTGCTGCTGCTGTGCTGCTTTTTAATTTTTTATTAAAAGGCATCTTTTTGCACATTTTAGATGGTGTGAAAAAGATAAAATGTCTGCTACAGAAGCAGGAAAATTTCAGGAATCTCACCCAGTCAGTCACACCAGGGAGGGCTAATTTAATATAAAATAGTTTCCATGACTGACCTAAGAAGCATATTTGTGTGGAAAGTCATTGTAATCTGTATATGAAGAGTCATGGGTGGGTACACCTAGAGCTGGACCACTTAATGAAGATATGATACCTCTTTAGCTTAGAGGATCGCTGTATATATTTGCCATGAGCCTGGTATAGATATCTTTCTGTGTCCATCTAGATTCACTGCACTTATACCAACATTTTGATTTCATAATAGGCCTCTGTGCCATCCAGCTACCAGTATGCCTAATGGGACCTTGATATTTTGCATCACGCTTCCCCTCTATAGCCCTCTACCTTCCCCAGGAACAAATAAAAGTGACTTTGGTAACTAAAAGTTTCTCAGCCCTTTCTCTTAGAGGCTCTGGGCAAATAAAAATGGTCAGCCAGGGTTGCAGTTTGTTTCTTCAAATCCTGGATTGGAAATTGTCACCGTTTCATTTGCTACCTGGTAAAACTAGAAGAGTAAGTAAAGGAAGAATGGCAGCCAGTGGAAACAAGTGGGGAGTGAAATAGCAGAGGGGGAGTCCAGTAGAGGGATAACAGAAAGAATCAAGGCCCTGGGAGGAAACAACAAGGAGAAAGTAAGAGAGAGGACATGAGGATGGGGCCCCATTAAACAAATAAAAGAAGCTGATTATCCACAAAATGTGGAAGATGTACGGAGGCAAAGGGCGACTTGCCTGAGACCTCTCAATCCTAGTAGTAGCATTGTCCACCTTATCTGAATCCAACTGTAGACGATCCCCTGCATTTGATGTTGGTTTTTCATCCATCCCACCATTTTTTTCCCCTCAAGATCACAGTTTGCCAGATGGAGAGGAAGTTGGCTGTACAGCAATGGAATTTATGCAGAATGCTGATTCACTGACTTGTCCCTCAGCCAAGAAGAGATGTCCAGTTCTTTCTAACATTCCAAGCAGAGACAGTAAGAACACTGGCAGACATCTTTGAACTGTTGTAGAGAGTGACCAGGGTGTACATTTATTCCCAAGCAGTAATCCCCAGGATACCTAGTTTCCCCTTGGTTGAGAAGAAGCTGCAAAAGGCTCTTGTGTTCAGCATATACATTTTTGTGTTCATTGTTGTGAGCATAGCACTTGAGCTTGTTATAAATTCTGGAGAATGCTGAAATGGTTTATCCAAAGTCGTATATATAAAAATGAATTGGGGCAGGACTCATTAGAATTCCTGCTTAATAATATAAAATTATTAAATGGAAACGGGGTATGTATGTGTAGATAGGGAATAGGGAAAGGATTGTGCATATGCTTTGCACAGACATTAAACTGAGCACTGATTCTGCCATCAGTGATAAGATTGTGATTTCACCAGGAATCAGCTGATGAGCTCAGGTCAGCTACTTATTGTTCATTTTTGCTTTGCTTTCTGACCAGCTGTTAAAAGAAAAAAAAAGTACAACTCATTCCCTCCCCTATTTTTAAACTTAATATTAAGTTGGAGAAACATCTTTGGTAGTTGGTTCTGTCCATAAGCTTTCCTTCTGGATACTTCTGCCTGCTCTGAGCCTAGTTCTAAGGAAAGGGGAGCAGGATGGCAGAACTTTTGGTCAACATGAGCTGAACTTAACATTTTGGGGAAAGGAAAAAGTTACAGCGGATAGGTCCACATTAAAGTCAAGAATAGGTGCCAAATTTTCTGTTCTTTTTCTCCTGAATTTGATAGGAGGTTTAAATTGTGTTAAACTTTATTTAGGATATACAGTATATAGCTTAATTGTATCTCCCACCTTGCCAGTTCCCAGCAACTACTAGTGCTGCAAACTAGATTTTGGAGGTCTATATATGGCCCTGGGACCTCAAATTGATTGTTTGTCCTTGCTTTAGTTTTGGAAGATTCAGCTCCTAAAAGTTGTCTACTTTTGCTCTCTTCTTTTGGTGTCTTCAAATCAGTCTTGATTCCTGAAATGTTTGCTTGGCTTCTTCATAGGGCTAAGAGACAATGACTAGTCCAAATTAATCCAGCTGATTTCTATGCCTAAGGTAGGACTAGAACTTGAGTCTCTTTTTTAACCTCCCTCCAGGGTCCAGCAATTTTCATGCCCAAATCTTAAGTTATACGTGAGAGTTATTTCTGATAAGAAAACCAAAGATTTTTGAACAAGTACAACTAGCTTGCTACAAACATGTAAGAAATGTGAGGCAAGATCTGCATGTTCTTCAGTGGGTCCTTGATCCACCTTCTGAATCCCTGTTGAGCAATACACTTTGGATTGAGTAATATTCAAAGTGTTCCTCTGCTGGATGCAAGATGGAAATGGCTTTGTGTGGCAGGAGTTAATGTACTCTATTGGACTGTTCACCCGGGGTCATCTTATCTCTAGAAACTCAAATTCTCAGAAAGCAGCAATTCCTTCCAAAGAAGATGTTGGCTTATCCAAGACATGCTATTCAAGGAAATGTTGTAACAGAGCCAAGGAAACCAAGGTTTTGTTTTGTTTAACTTTATTTTACTGAAACCTTAAGCATGCCTCTGCATGTGCATTTAACTATATGGCATTTAGATTCAGATTACAAATTGCTATGGTATCAACTGCCAACAAAATCATAAAAGAGTCCTAGATTGATGGAACTGAAAAAAGATCACAAAACCTGTTATCACATTGACACTTGAAATCTACTTCACTCCAGTTTCACAGAAAGTGAAATAGACATGCTTAATTATTCTGTACAGTTAAGTGCTAACTAATGTATTCAAAGTTTTTCTTCTGTAATGTTTAAGAGAAACTGAAAGGAGATATTGGTCTGCAGGGCATAGTGTGAATCATCTTTGAAGGAAGGAGAATCATTGCAAAACACTAGCCCCATTCCCAATCCCTTGAGGAGATCCAGGAGGATGCCATAGTCGATGCCAGGAGTGTCCAAACTTGGCAACTTTAAGACTTGTGAACTTCAACTCCCAGAATTCCTCAGCTAGCATTCCTCAAAGCATGGCTGCCTAGAGAATTCTGGGAGTTGAAGTTCACAAATTTTAAAGTGGCCAAGGTCCCTGATCTATGATTCTGAATGCTATGATCAAGCCGGACAGGAGATTTGCTCCATTGCTATCCTGGTTCTATCAATTATCCCCTAGCATGATCAATGCAGTCTCTGTGCTTCAGTCAGAAATAAAAGCCAAGTGAAAAGGGATCCAAATAATTTGTTTCCTCCAGGGCCATCTGGTGTTATGTCATCACCTTCTTACTAACTTTTCCAAAAGAGGGAATGTTGGAATCTGGTCTATAATTATTCAATAATGACTATTCCAGCAATGACTTCTTGAGGAGCAGGCATACCACCACTTACATAAAGGAAGACAGAATGAGCCTCTATTCAGTGTCACATTGCTATCATGTGATGTATTGTGACATTTTTCCCTGGGGTGGGCGTGGCCTATGCATGATACATCCAGCCCACAGGCGACCAATTTGACACCCCTGCTACTTAAAGGTGAATTAGCCATTGATTGGTAATTGATCACCTGCTCTGAGGCCTTACTCAATCGGCAGAGAAGTGGAACTAATGCATAGGTGACATCCCCAAGAATCTGTCCATTTCATTGATATTCCTTGACATTTACAGGCACAAACTCCTCCCAGATAATAGGGCCAGTTAACTGCCTAAGATTTGTTCAGTCAAAGATTCTCTGAACAAATTGGAATTACTTTATGCAGGCTAATGCCCAGAATATTCCTCACAGCAGTCCTTCAGGACTTCATTCTACACCCTCACTCTCATGAGACAAGGTTTCTTTAAAAAGGGTTGCTCAGCAACATTCTGCAAACCAAACTAGGATGCAAACTTCCCTTATTGCCATTGTGTAGGCCCAAATATGGGCTTGTTTATAATATAATATCTTGATTCTGTTCCTCTATTAATCCAGTCCTAGGCTGCATTAGCAGAGCAATAGAATCAAGATCACATGAAGTGTTAGTACCACTTTACAAAGTCTTAGTATGGCCACACTTGGAACACCGCATCCAAGGTCCCTTCCAGCTCTATTATTCTATGTTTATTTTCTACCTGGATGGATGACTCGAGTTGTAAAAGAGGCATCCTCTCTGACCTCTATACATTGTTTGTGTGTAGAACCTATATAGCTTTACATGATCTATTCTGTGATTCGTGCATGGCCTGTATGCAAGGAATGATCTCTGTGTAGAAAGATCAAGGGAAAATTTGTCCCTTCAACCCGGGTTCTCTATTTTGCTATTAGTTATTCTTAATTTTAGAAAGTCCATTTACATCTGACTATTTCAATGATGCATAGGGATAAAAGATGGAGCATTTAGAATGCATGTTTGAATTGTGAACGTTCACAATAAAGCTGAGCACAAACAGTCTTTCAAAATTTTGTGCCAAATTTTAGATATATATGTATAACAATATGTCCATGTATATGTTTGTATGTTGAGGTTTGTCAGGCAGATGATGTGGATGGCTTGGTTCTGTAATAAAGAAACTTATCTAGAAATGTCACCTCTTTGAGGCTTCTACTGAGAGCAAATTCCTAATATGAGATGAGGTGCCTTGAGGACTGAAATTTATTGTGGTGTCTAATGCAGGGAGGTCAAACTCAATTTCATTGAGGGATGCATCAGGGTTGTGTTTGACCTTGGGAGGGTCAGGGGGGCATGGCCAGGGTGGGCATGGATTGCTTGATGTCACTTGTGTCAGGGGCACCTCTGGTGGCCCAAGCACTCTTGCAGACTCCCAAGAATGGACTCCCGAGCTCCATTTTGGCTTCAATGGCTCCTGCAACCCTCTCCCAGGGAAAACAGAGCTTGGGAGGGTCGCCTGTGGCCCTCCTGAGCTCTGTTTTCCCTGGCAGAGGCACTGTGGGGCAGTTCTTTGCTTTTTCCACAGTGTCCCTGCAAGCCAGATCTAAGCTCCCCATGGGCTGGATCCGCCCCCTCAGGCCTTGAGTTTGACACCCCTGGTCTAGTATGAAGCGTGACAAGATGAAATATTTCTCTCTCTCTCTCTCTCTTTTTTTTCAGAGGAAAGAGAAACTTTCCAGTATTTTATCAAGGATAAAAATGTCACTCAGCAGGGATGATAGCATTGCTACTCAAGAAACAGCAACTCAGTGCTCTCTCATGATGTTGTTCCTTCGGATGTAAAGTAATGAAAGTGAAAGAAGCCAAGGAGATTAGAAATTCCTAGTGAAATATTGTAGAGGAAATTCACCCACAATTTTGGCCATTGCATTACAAAGTATAAGCAGTTTGTTGTACCAGTAGGAGTTTCCCCAAAATTCGAAAGAAATTGAAAGAATGTCTAAGCCAAATTGCTTTTCCAATCAAATTAAGAGATAAAGTGATTGGGGGGAAATGCAGATTTTCTTTACCTAACATTTCTTTAAAATGCTTTCAAACATTTTATCACTCTCAAGATATTTTACAATTAAGGTAAGCAACCTGTTATCCTTCAGATGTTTTGGATTACAATTTCCATGATAGTTAAGATGGCTAGTCCAAGGCATTTCAGCGTAGGAGGCAAGTTAAATCATTATTGTCCCCCAGTGCAGATAGCAGATATGTGGCTTTAAATCAATCTTTCTCAACCACAGTGACTTTAAGATGTGTGGATTTCAACTCCCAGAATTCCCTGGTGATTTTGGCTAGCTAGGGAATTCTGGGAGCTGAAATCCAAACATCTTAAAGTCACTGAAGATGAGAAACACTGCTTATCTTGTAAGCTAAGCAGGGTCTGCCATTGTTAATATTTGGAAGGGTGACTTCTTTGAAATTCCAAAACTGCTAAACTGGAAAGTTATTTTTTTTTTAATGGAAGCAATGACTTCTATTTCATGTCTAAGAAACTACATAAGCAAGTCCATGCAATTACTGCAAGTCAAATTCAATTCAAGAGATACTTTATCTTAGTGCAGATTATTTTCCAAAGGAAATTCAGTTAATTAGAGTATGTGGTAAAATTTCAGCTTAAGATCCCAGCCTTCACTGGCAATCACCAAAATTTAACATTAGTAGGGTCTTTTGGGTTTCAACCTAAGATCCAACTGTGGTAATGGTTTTTCTGAAGTTAATAGTTATACCGAAAAGATTTTTGCTGAAATCAGCTGACATATATTTTGCAGGATGCAAAATTACGCATCTGTTTACTAAGAGTTTGTTGGGAGCAGCATATAGCAGCTGGAAGGATTTTGCACTTTTGCAGCTTTGGGTACAAATGTTGAAATCTGACGACCTATTGTTTTCTGTCAATGGGAAAATATCCCAGAAAACGGTATGACATCATTATTTACCATATTATTTTTCAAATCTTTTAAATTCTCCCTTGATTTTGCCTTTGATTCTCATTATCTACCGTAAGTAAATTTTCAGATGGTGGTGACAACATACTTGGTTTTCACTTGATTCACCGGATTCTTTTGAAACATTTAGGGGCAGCATTGTTGTTAGCAAGTTTTAAAAGCATATCCTTCCTTATCCTCCTCATTGAGTCCGTGACACATTTTCATCCCAATGGCTTTATTAGATACTTACTTCAAAGAAATTCACAAGACTTTCACTTTCTTTCCTACGTGCTTCATTGGTTGCAGGTGAGATTTGTTGGTCTGCTGGATCTCCTGATTTATCAGTATTTCATCAACATGATTAATAGAGGGATTAAACTCTAGGAACATTATACTTCCATGACAGGATCCTTTACCAGGGGTGTCAAACTGGCAGCCTATACAGGTGTAGGTATGTAAGTCTTGGTGTAATCGGGTCTTTTCCCATGTTTTCTGTATCAAGGCTGTTTCGCCTTGATACTCTCAAGCCTACAGGGGAAAGACTTACATCAAGACTTACATATATATATATAATATATATTATTGTTTTTTTTTATTCTTTAAATGTTTAATTTTTTATTTTTACTCTATTTTTCATTCTTTGTTACTTTTTTGTGTACCTTCCCTTTACTGTTCTTGTATTTTTAAATTTTTACTTCTGTAACCTTAACGAAAATCATTAAAAAATTATTCAAAAAAAAAAAAAAGATGTTAACAGATGTTGCTAGTGGGCAGCAAGAGACAAATTATATTTATTTTTTCACATAAGAAATTATAAATAGTCTTCATTATCACCCCATAATGGATCTAAAATAAAAATTCAACATCCATCCAAATCTTTCATGTAGCAGGTGTTTTTTAATCAATTATTTCATACTGTAAATTTAATATGAGAAAAAGGGATAAAAATATATTTTTCAAGGAATAGTATACCACGATTTTGGAACTAATATCATATCTAAACTATTATATGTTGAGCTTCAAACAATCCAATTAACTAAAAATGCTATGCATGCCAGGAGAGAGAATATATACCAAATAAAGCCAGCCAAAAATATGATGATTTTGTAATTCATAATTATATAAATTCAAGATTTGGGATATCAATTGATAACTGCTTTTTCTCAATTGGTCTTTAATTGATAACTGCATTTTTAAATTAAAACATTTGGACTGAAGAACAGCATAGGAATAGTACAGCATACTGAGTTTTTGAAAATGTTTTTCTGGCATATTTAAATCTTTTATGCTTTACTATGAATTTAAGTTGTAATTCCTGGAACGCTTTCCCAATCAAGGTTATAATATCTGGACTGCATAACTCCAGTTGTTTACTAGATGATAGCAAAAAGATACAGAAAATCTTTGCTACCTCCTATTGATTGTCTGGGATTTTGCAGTAAGATATCATAATTCTATCTTGACCTTATGCTGCAAGATAAACTGGGTTTACAAAGAGTGATGGGCCCCAATGACCTCCAGAGTAAAATGAAACTTGAATCTGGGGCTCCTTGGTCCAAGTCTAAGACCACAGGCAGAATAATATAATAAACATTAGATATATCTCTTTACTGATGTTGAGATTACTCAACTGACCAATATGTTCCCTATATGTTTGACCAAGATCCAGTCTAATATTATATCTGCTCTATTTTTCACTTCCAATGAATGTCACAGTTTCTATTATACTTTGATTTAATCTAAGCTTCTTCTACTTCTGTACCTCAGTTACTACTAATTGTGAGAAAAGACAGAGTCTTCAGAGTGGTTGCCCCAACATTGTAGAGTATTTTCTTTATGATGGTCCATTCCCTGTGTTGCCATCTGATGAAGACACATTACTTCCAATAGACTTCTGTTTTCTAGATGAGATATTTTATTAGTGATAATCTATTGTTGGCCTCTACTTTCTTATTTTTGTTTTGTATTCTTGTGCAATTCAATGACATAAATGACTATTTATCTTGCAATTTTATATTGAAACAAACCAGTCTGAGTACATGAGCACTACAAGGGTGAGATAAAAATCTTTAAATATGTATGTTTCTTTCAAGCGTGGTTGAATACACATCCAATATAGAAGAATTAACTGCACAACTACCAGTTCAGCCTCTGGTCATGGAAAAAGAGAAAGTCATCCTCTGGTATTTCACTAGAGATTTTAAAATGTCTTATGCTTGACATAATAAATATTACATGCTTTATGTCTGATATTCCTTTTAAAGTTTGATTTAAAATATATATTTTAGTTCTAAAAGATCTCATTTACATTTAGTGCAATATGGGTTAGCAATTAAAGCACATGCTGCTTGTATCATCAGCATCAACTCTGGTTCAGCTACCTCAAGTGTTGTTATTTAACTAGACATTAATATTAATGGAATGACAATGTAGATTTCTAGAGAAATTGACTTATTTTTTATTACTTCTCCACTCTTTGTAGGAAATGCACAATTTGTGGATTCTGAAGATATTTTAAATATATAATTGTGAAGCAGATCATTAAAAGAAAATAGTGCAAATACGGCAGAAACTCGATATTGGAAGGTATTTGTTTATACCATATTACCTATTTCTAAAATACTGTATCTTCTGTATATATGGTTAAACCCAATATTTATTTAGCATTGTTTTGATGCATTGGATGAACACAGAATTGTAAAAAAGTTACAACTTCGGATCTGATTAAAGATTATGAGTGACTAGAGATCACAAATGACTTTGTTTTGAGATTCTGAATGGCAGTTAAGCAAAACATTACAGAAATTAAATGATAGCATAACTACATACATTATAAAATATCTAGAAGTAGGGGTGTTTGGTGCTTCCAGTTTAATTTCAAAATTAAACTGGAACCAGAATAATATTGAACGAAATACACTCAAAACCATAGAAATGATGGTCGATTTTAGGAGAAACCCTCCCATACTACCACCACTTACAATACTAGACAACACAGTAACAACAGTAGAGACCATCAAGTTTCAGGTTCTATCATATCAAAGACTTAAAATGGACACCTAACATCAAAAACTTCATCAAAAAAACACAACAAAGAATGTTCTTTCTGCACCAACTCAGAAAGCTCAAACTGCCCAAAGAACTGCTAATGCAGTTCCACAGAGGAATTATTGAGTCTGTCATCTCCACTTCTATAATTGTCTGGTTTGGCTCTACAACAGACAGACACAGACTTCAACAGATAATTAGAACTGTAGAAAAGACAATTGCTACCAACTTGCCTTCCATTGAGGACCTGCATATTGCACGTGTCAAAAAGAGGGCTGTGAAAATATCAAAAGACACCTCACATCCTGGATATAAATTGTTTCAACTTCTACCCTTAAAATAACGCTATAGAACAACTAGACACAAAGACATCTTTTCCCCGAATGTCATCACTCTGCTAAACAACTAATTCCCATAACACTGTCAAATTATTTACTAAGACTGTATTACTATTATTCCTCTCGTCCTTCCTAGTACCTATCTCTTCCCACTTATGACTATAACCGTGTTGCTTGCATCTTTATCATTTATATTGTTTTATTTGTTCCTAGAATGATTTGATTGCTTATTAGTAACCTATGACTATCACTAAGGCTATCACTAGGACTATCACTAAGTGCTGCAGCTTATGATTCTTGATGAATGTATTTTATTTTTCTATTATGTACACTGAGAGCATATGCACCAAAGATAAATTTGTTGTGTGTCCAATCACACTTGGCCAATAAAGAATTCTATTCTATTCTAAAATATTGCCTTAGAGCATGCAGGGGAGCAAATGCAGCACTATCTATAATTCTTCAAAGCAGCTCTAGTAGTGATCAGTAATGATCTTGAAAATAAATATTTACTTGCTTTAAAGAACTACAGAAAAGCGCTATATTCTCATTTCTGTGCATTCTGAAGAACCTTTTCCAAAGTGTTTTCTGAAGCACCACAGGGCCATAATATATAAAGCCCAGATCTTGATATGAAACATGCAAATATTATGGGTCCTCTTAACATTTGAATCATCTTACATGACACCATTTCACCTATCCTTTTCCAAAATAATGCCTTTCAAATGTTTTGTATGGCACCTCCCATTTTCCCAATAATTTGTAATTTTGACCACAGATTGATTGATTGATTGATTGATTGATTGATTACATTTTTATGCCACCCAACTCCCGAAGGACTCTGGGCAGCTTAGAACAGAGATAGCAATAGCACTCCAGATTTTATACACTGCTTATCAGAGCTTTACAACACTCCCCAAGCAGTTACAGAGTCAGCATATTTTCCCCAAACAATCTGGGTCCTCATTCTACCGACCTTTAGAAGGATGGAAGGCTGAGTCAACCCTGAGCATGTTTAAAAGGGATGTGTCAGGAACGAACAACTCGGCTCACATGGACAGAATTCAAGCTATTGACTTTATTATGTTCAGCCTGTGCACAGGAATCTTCCCAGTCTGGTTAGCACGCTCTTGGGAATAATTGGATAAGGTTCCCAGGAATTCAAGGAGGGCTGGTTCTGGCCCTTTTACAGTTGCACAGCAATTCTAGACTAGCTCCTCACTTGAACCTTCCTCTCTGCCAGGCTGGGTGCTTCTCAACAGGATGAGTCTTCAATTGCTTGATCAAACCTGTCATTTTGATGCTATTGATCCTCTGCATATTTTAAGCCAAAAGCACACAGGTAGACCTGAGGGCTTCATGGATCCCCAAAGGTCTTGAATTGTACATAACAATTTGTGTGTGTTTTTGAGTCAGAGAGATTAGCCACTGAAGTTGAGCTGATTGCAAAAAACAAAAACAAAAAGCCTCACACCTAAATTGAATTACAGGTGATGGAAAACAATTGGGAAATCTCATGGATGTAGCCTGCACTGGAAAAAAGATATTGACGAAAATGATGGCAAACCAGTTCAGTACCATTGTCAAAAGATAGTCCTCAACGTGCTAAGTGAGACATTTCAGCTTGCTCCATTTTATGACCTTTTTTGCCCACAATTGTTAAGTGAATCACAGCAGTTGTTAAATTAGTAATGCGGTTGTTAAGTGAATCTGGTTTACCCATTGACTTTGCATGAAAAATGATTATAAGTCACTTCTTTCAGTGATGTTGTAACTTTGAACAGTCACTGAATGAACTGTTAAAAGTCGAGGACTACCTCTATATGGATGTACCTATGTGATTACCAGAAGTCAATTTTGACTCAAGGGAGACTTTACAAATTTTATTCAGCAAAAATAGAACATGTAGTGTGACACAGAGAAATATCAGCAGATGTAAGAAACCTCAAGATTTGTAAAAAAGTTAAAACTTCAGACTTTAACGGCCAGAAAATTCTGGCTGTTGTGTGTGAGGTAAAGAAAAAAGAGAGGGAGAATATAGTCTGAAAACTGTACATTATTGTTTCTTTGGACAAGAGCACATAACTTCTGTACCACATTTTGATGCATCCAATTACACATAATCCTCTCTATGGCTTTGATTTAGTTCAAAGACTTTTAGCCCTGAATTTAATTTAACCCAGTAATCCGTTATAAAAAAGTGAGTCATTTATATATTTTCATTTTGAGCACCATAATTGGATTTTCTTAACTTGGTAGTGAAGGTCTAAATGTATTCTTCTTCAATTCATTAATTGCTCATTTCACAATTAAACAAACCATTTCCATCCTAAATCAGATTTAGCCCGCTAAACAAGTTCTACCTGCATCTCAGCCCTTTGGCTGGTCATCTTCAGGAAACACTTCCTTTTACACGGATTTACTTGATAAGGAGTATTTGTCTGAGTGCTCTTACACAGACACCTCTCTCAAATAGTTATGTTAGGAAAGCAGGCACTGTCATTTAGCCTAGCTAAATGAATTAATTTGTTGGGTGTATGTACCAAAAGAATGTAAGCAATGACATTCCTGTTAAAATACAATTCTAATAAATAAAAGAGAATATTTGTACCTCCAGGTTGACATGAGGGATCCTTAATGCTCTCTGAGCTTCCTTGTTTTCTTGCAGATGTTTCATTATCCAAACTAGGTAACATCATCAGTACACTGATAATGTTACTTAGTTTGGGTAATGAAACGTCTGTAAGAAAACAAGGAAGCCCAGAGAGCACCAAGGACCCCTCATGGTTCTAATTATAGCTGTCCCTGAATGAGGGACAGTTGTATTATATAGCCACACCACAGCTAATGCTGTCCTTTAAGGAAACCTGGGGCCAGAAGAAGAAACTTTTAGCCCTCTAAATTTTCATTCATTTATTTATTTATTTATTTATTTATTTATTTATTTATTTATTTATTTATTTATTTATTTATTTATTTA
>JANHGC010001890.1:678700-690330 GCA_027560395.1 Boaedon fuliginosus
GTAATTCCATATTTATCATCTTAGGTTTAATGCTTTTAATACTATAAGCCACCCAAAATAGCTTCAAAATGAGATGGGTGGCAAATAAATTGTATAAATAACAATAATGCCCACAAAGTCATAGGGTTGGAAGAGCCTTGGAGTCAATCTGAACCAACTCCCTGTCACATGCAAGAATCCCGTAAGTGCAAAGTACCCAACAAATATGGCCACCCAGATTTCTTTATTTCTAGTGAAAGAAAGCCCACTACTTCCTAGACAGCATGCTCTATCATTTCATATCTCAGCTTTATTTCCCAAGGAAAGAATATTTTAAAAATAATATCAATGCAGGAGATACTTCTTTATAATTAAATTGTATTGCTTTATCGCAGCCACCTTTGAAAGTATTCAAAGCCACACAGAATGTCAGTACCACTATTGCCCCCTGCTGATCAGAAAAATATATACCTTTAAACTGAGATAACATTACCATCATTTTATCATCTATATACCACTAAAAAGTTAAAGGTGTAACGTTTAATTGGGTGAAACAATACATCACAGGGCAAAACTTTTGGAAACAATGTACCTCAATGGGCTTACAGTATGTGTTGAAAACTTCGGGGCCCATTTGAGTAAAGCATTTTATGACATGATACAAAGTCTTATTATAATAAGATTTAATATAATTCAAAGCAACATGTCTTTAACATGAAACTTCTCCACTCTGTCTGGGCCAGTGTTTGTCCACTTTGGTAAGGCTCTAGTATGGTCTTGTGGGGTCTAGATGTGGACACATCCAGGACTGGCTCACTATCCAAACAAGACAGGAGGAAAATCCCCCATGATCTTTCTGGGGTACCCATATGCCCCGGACCTGAATGCTTATCTGAACTAGACATTAAAAAGAAATTATTTATATACTGTAGTATATAGGATTTGCTTCAGTTCCAATGATAATTTGTTGTTAACATGTTCTCCCTTCAGAAAATGCAAAGTTAACCTTCATTGTATCTGAGGTAGGATGCACAATTTGTACTTCCTTGATGACAGTAGAATGGACTGGTAAGGCAGGAAGCAGTTTAGATAGGATAGAAAGAAAAAGAAAAAGAAAAAGAAAAAGAAAGAAAGAAAAAGAGAAAGAAAGAAAGAAAGAAAGAAAGAAAGAAAGAAAGAAAGAAAGAAAGAAAGAAAGAAAGAAAGAAAGAAAGAAAGATCCTGGGTATAGCATAATTGAGCATCATTATATTGAAGATAATTCATTCCATGTTTGTGCACTTTTGACTTGCCTATTGCTTGGCCTCAAGAGAAGAAAATAGCGCCAAGGTGTTGTAGAGAGAAGCAGCTCCCCTCAGTGAGGGATTTGGCTAAGTTTTGACTGATTACTTCAGAGGAGCAAACTGCACCTGAGTACACAGCAAATGTGCTCCGCTGACCATTTCCAATGACCTCACTGCCAATGGTACAGTGAGTGTAAACAGAGGGAATGAGCAAGCAAGTGAGAGAGATGCATGTGTATATGCTGAAAATGGTCAAATGCATGATTCCCTCCCTGCTGCTAAAGACCAAAGAGAATCCAGAACACATAGCATACGTGCTTTGCTTGCTTCGAACTTGCAGTGGAATGGTGTCAAGAGTAATAGCACATATTGCAATCTGAACCTTTCACTTGAGAGCAATCGTTTTTCTCTCTCTCCTAAAAAAGGCATTTAACAGTATATCATCCCTGATTCTTTCCTTGCTTCCTTCTTTCATTCTTGCCTGCCTGCCTGCCTCCACTTTTTTTCATTTTATTTATCTCTAATTCAAAACCAACAGTCCAAAAAAGAACAAAAGGCTACAGCAAGTATTTTTAAAACCATAATCCAAGCCGTTCTCTCCTTCCCTCCTTCCTCCCTCCCTCCTTCCCTCCCTTTTAAAATAATGCAGTCAAGTTAAATAATACGCACAAATTAACAACTATTCATATATTGCCAGCAGCTTTGAGGATGCACGCTGTTGAGCTTCCAGAGTGAATGCCATAATTTTTGTGTTTCTTTTAAGTGTTGGGTGTGTGCCAGCTAAATATCCCTGGGGAAGCACTATTAACAAGGCCCAAGAAATGCCCTTAACAATGGAGAGGTCTTCTGGGCTGGGGCAGCAGATGCTTCCAAAAAGAAAAAAAAGTGTTTTAAATCCTGCAAACTCTGCCAAATTACTCTCACCACATTTTCCTGCACTCCACTCATTGATTGAATGATTATGTGCCACTAAGTCATTGTTGACTGTTAACTACCATATAGTCTTTCAGTGATGCTCTCATCACTATTGTAACTGAGTCCATCCATCTTGCTCTTTAGGCCTCTTATCTTTCCTTCCACTTTTCCTAGCAATAGAGTCTTCTTTACAGAGGAAAGTCCTATACCCGGTGTTGGTGAACCTATGGCATGCATGCCAGAGGTGGCACATGGAGACATCCCTCATGGCATGCGTGAGGGTTTGAAGTAGGCCTGCCCACCTGCCCCTACATCAAGGTGTTCTGTTTTACTGTGTTTTGAAACACAGCTGAGCAGCGCTAACTAGCTTCCCAAAAAATCATGTGCTCAATGCAAGGTCAATCTCCCTAAGATTTCAGCTCATTTAGTACTAATTAGTGAAAAAAAGAGAAGTTCCTTGAATTGAAAGAAATTGAACACAAATTTGCTTCTCGTTAGAGCATTTAATGTTATGAATAAACAGATAAAATTATAACATAATTTCTCTAGAAAGGAAGATAAAATAATTCCCCTCTTCTTTGAAATTAGCTATCTAGAATCTCCTGCTGCACAAGAATTTTTTTTTCTTTTTTCTTTTGCAAAACTGGATCCATCAGCTGGTCATGCACCACATCAGAACGTATCACAAAGCTTCCATCTCCTTCCTTCCAATCCCTTTCCTCTTTCTGCAACTTTCCCTTTTTCTTTTAATTAAGCAACATGCACCTTACTATTTAAGAAATAAATTTAGAGGAAGCTAGCTAAGTGGCACTTCATTTAAAATATGCTTAAAATCTATCCTATTTTAAGCAATTTCAGTGATTGTATGTGTGTTTTCTTTAATTCTCAAAAGGAAGGGGGGAAAAAGAAAATTTCAAGGAGAAGGAGGGAGATTTACTGATGGGGAAAGTGGGGGAAATGGAAGACTCTGCAGTGCCAAACATGCCTCTGTGAAGATTCCCTGCAGGCATGCTCAGAGCCCACCACTCCACTTGATATTGGGAGCATTAATAAATACTGATGCATCAGACAGATGTTTTCCCTGGGCTACTTCTCCAGATGGCTACTATGTGCTTAGCAAGCCCAGATTATTTCCCTATAGAGCCCAGGGTGATTTTTAATTAGGTCTTGTATCTAATTTAGGCAGATGTAGTTAGTTAAGATGACAATGAGTAGGGCTGCAGAATGACATTTCTCTCTGGCTGTGATGTGATAGCTCTCTTCACAAAACGGGCTGGAGAAGCGACAATCCACTCTGCTGGATCCTGCCAAACCATTCTGGTTCTCCTCCCTTTCTCATCCATGCTAAAATAAGCCCTGCCTGCTGTACTGTATGTATATGTCTTGTGTTCCTCGGTATGCAAAACATTGCAGATGTTTTTTTCTTCTTCTCTGTAGGAGTTGGATTAGATTAAGAGACAGTTTAAGTCAGAAATTTGGCAGTTGCTTTGCAGAATGGTGCTCACTGAGCTATAATTGTAGCTCTTAAAGTTGATAAGAAATGGCAGCCTATATCATCTATCCAGCATTTTATTTCACATTCATAGATAATGAAAGAGACAGATAGCATTTTAAGGCAGAACGAGGGGCTAAGGTTGAGCTTCAATGTACTGTATCTCTGCTTTCTTACCTCCTATCATTCAGTCATCATAAAGGATTAGCAAATATATTGTTTCTCAGAGACAGATAAAACCATAAGACAGAGTGAGCAGGGAAGAAAGAGAATAAATCAATCTGAACATAGAAGCTGATCTTCTTAATGCACAGCAAAATGAACTGATGTCAAGCCTATGCGCGTATTAATAAAATTTATGAGAAAAATATTTTTTGGCCCAGTAGTTTAAATGGGTTAAGTTTGCTTGGACTGGCTGTGCCTTCATTACTTTGTCACAGAAATAGCAGTGACTTATACTAATTACGAAATGACATATGTTTTCAAATTTTGTAACTTTCATATAAAATCAAAATTTCCATCAAGACCACATTGAATGTTCATAATTTTCTGCTTGTTTACGATCTAGGGGTTTTTTTTGTATGGTGACCTACAGAAAATCTCTAGAAACATCATATTAAGGTTGTTTATCACTGGGGTGTGAAAAAACCTAGTTCTCAAAAGGTCCCAAATTTTCAAGGAAAAAAAAATTATGAGAAAAATAAGACAAGGAAATAAGGAAAATAAGGTACATATTTCAAGAGGGCTTCTTGTGAAAGACTCACTGAAATATATTGAATCTATAGGAATGGAGTCCTTAGCTTAGTGGGTACCTGCTGACCACAGCAGCATAATTAGAAAACACTGGCTCCCTCAGCTAGGAAATGGAAATGAGCACTGCCACACCCCCTGGACAAAGGAAAATCTTTATCTTTTTTTAAAAAGTCACAAAATCATCGTGACTTTCGAGTTCCCCGAATGGGTGAAGAGAGGCGGGATATAAATCTAATAAATAAAAAATAAATAAAATCTCATAGGATCCCATCACTGTTTCTCAAAATTTGAAAAACTGTATATGATATTATGGGGTTGAGATCATTGACATCTTGCAACATTGAACCAAATCTTATTTTAAATATTTTGCTGGGTGTATTGTATGAAGTGCATAATGATACCGGAGCCTTAAAAATGTTGACATCCCCTGCTTATCTGAACTTTTCTTTCTAATATGGCAACTAACATTATAGAAAGCAAATATGGATGATTTTAACTGGCAAAATAGAAACACTACTAATAAATCTTGAATAGGTTAATGCTTCACTTGCATATAACTTTCACCATGAAGTTCTCTGCATTAACACAAATGTTTGAATCTTAGTCTTAAAATTCCCAGAGTCTTATACTTTCAAGTTTATTCCAGTCATTGTTTTGGTTATTATAGATTACTCTAAGGATAATCTTCAGCCACTTGCTAAGATGAGTGTTATGTTGACTGCTCTGTGGGAACTGCAAAACATTTTAAAAATATTTTTGTCCATGCAAAATACCAGTGGTTGTTTTATATTTCTGTTTTAATATATTGTTAGTTGAGTAATAAACGTTTTGAACCACACTTTCAGATGCAAAATATATTGTGATGGATTGTGTCTACAAAAGGCAAAGTGATGTGTTGGACTATAATGAAGAGAGTTTCCCAGGAAAAAGGGAGCAAAATCCAAGGAGTGGGGCAAGACAAGAGAAAATACAGCCTGGAGCTGGATGGGCAATAGGGGAAGAAACTTAGGCTAGTCACTCCCTAGAATCTCCTAAGGTATATTCTTTAGAATTAAAGTAGTAGTACTAGAGTCAGGCAAGAGCTAAACTTTGGTTGGATTTCCAGTTTAAAGAAAAGAAGAACTGGGGATGATATGATAGCACTGTTCCAATATTTGAGAGACTGCCACAAAGAAGAAGGGGTCAACCTTATCCTCCAAAGTGCTTGAAGGTAGGTCAAGAAGAAATGGATGGAAACTAATCAAGGAGAGAAGCAACCTAGAACTCAGGAGAAATTCCCTAGCACTGAGAACAATTAACCAGTGGAATGGTTTGCCTTCAGAAGTTGTGTGGGTGTTCTAACACTGGAAGTTTTTAAGAAGTGATTGGACAACCATTTATCTGAGATTATAAGGTTTTCTGTTTGAGTGGAGAGTTGGACTAGAACTCTTTTTCCCCCGAAAAGTTTTTTATTATTTTTTCCCTTTATAAACATATCTCATATTCAAACAGAGGTGTTTCAGGGTATACAAATTCCATTAATTCAGTTCATTCCAAGTATTCTCCTTATTTATCACATTATCTCATTACTTCATAATTTCCATTAAAATCATCTCTTAAAACTAATATTTTCATTTTATTTGTTATTAAGTTATTTCTTTCATCATAACAATCCCATCCCTATTCATTTTATTTACATGTCTTTGAATTCCTCTAGCTATTATGTATATATCAGAATCATAATTAATTTCATATCTACAATTCCAAGCCTAATTTAAGCAAACCATACATAAATGTCTTAGGTTAGCTATAACACTATATCTTCTTTTTTCTTAAATCAATATAATTAACACTATTCTCATATTTAAACCCATTTAAAAACAATTTCTCCATATTAATATATATTAATAAAATTTCCATCCAATTTTATTCACACATAATTTGTACTGGCAGTATATATTTTAAAATGTTTTCCTTCTTTTCTTCAATTGGAATTTATAGCACCGTTTTATATTTAATTAATCTAATTAACACCAGTCTGTTTACATTCACTTATATTGGAAAAGGAATACAAAAGAAAAAGAAAATAGCGTATTAATATATTCAACTTCATCATTTAACCTATTCATCTAAAATTAAAATTAATTCCCAATTAACCACATTTAAAATTAATCTTCCAAGTCAACAGTGCAATTTTAAACATTCTCCAATTAATTCCAAAAAGTTCTGCTCCTCATGTAAATTCATTTCAAAATCTCTTTCCCATTTAATTTCACTTTGTAATCAATCTATTCAGCATAGCAATAGTGTTAAAAATCCAACTCTTTCCCATAAACAGTTTATTTTTCCCTTCCTAAGACATCAACCCCTAAAATATATAAAATCTTCTAATAGTTGTATTCTATCCAATCTATCCAATATTTAATGCTAACAATTAACATGTAATTTATCATGTCTCCCTCCCACTATTTTAACAATTCAAGATTCAAAATGGCCACTACCCATCGTACCTTTGTCTTCTTTTCATTGTTGTATTTCTTTTAAATCTTACAGTGTCTCTTCTTAGTTCCCATTCTCGAATTCCTTCTTTATAGTTATCATCTCGATCAGGATCCTGTTCATCTCTCCTCTGCTGCCGCCCAAATTTTCCACCATTTAATCTTGCCAACAGTCTCTTCTTCATATTTTTTCTAGCTGTAACTTTTGTGAATTTTCTCCCTTTTAGTTTCCTGCTCAAGTACTTGGGCCATGTGACCATCTCCTCCATTTCTCCTGACTCTGTCAGCTGTCTTTCCACTGGATCTGCTTCATCATCGTATTTTTGTTCAATCAGGTAATTTAAAAGCTCCGTCATCTCCTTTTTAATCTCCATTTCGTTTAACATACCCAGAATTTTATTTCCGATTGCCTTTAACTTGCCAAAATCCTCCATCAATTTATCACAGTCCAAAGAAGCCATTTTCAAAAAGTCTCTCATCTCATTAAATTCTGTCATTATTTTCTTCAATTTAAATCTTTATAGAGAGACAAGCAGGCCCGTCCGATCGTACTCCGACTTTAAACTCCACTCCAATCTGCAACCTGGAGCTGAGATATTATGATCTCCTTTCCACCATTTTACTCTGCTTTTCAATAAAACCCCCTCTCCAAAATAAGAATTATGCCACTTAAGTTCTATTGTGTTTTTTCAGTGGCTGTTCATCTATTTGGGGTTTCAGTCTCGTTGGGGACTATCCACTTACTCCTCTGCCACCTCTGTTCTTCCCAACTATCCTCCTGCTCATTCTTTGTCCCGGCCGATCTCAATTTGTGTAGCGGCCATGTTGCCGATGTTTCGTCCATCAGTGGCTTTGGGAAGAATCCCTAGAACAGATAGGGGAGATGCGGCTCCCCTATACCTGCCTGGCACCTTCCCCTCGCTTCACACACCCCTACAGGGTGACGTAGGCTCCTATAGGAGCCCACCAGCAGGGAAACCTGGGTCTAAGCCGCTGAGACCGCAAGCTTCCCACCTAGCGCTGCCGAAGTCAAACCGGAAGTCCTCCCAGAAATAAATTACTCTTGATTAATGTAAATCATGTAAAATCATCTGAAAACATGGACATGTCAATTCTCATTCTTAATTCCAAATAAGTCATGAATATATTAAAAAGGTACTGAATCACTATAAGATCCCTGCAGGTCAAGCTACACGTTCATTAAAAACACCAATAACTGCAATATTTCTTTTTCTCTTTCTTAGTTATGTGTCTACATAAGGTATCCTAATTGATATTTTAGTAAGGATTGGTTAAAACAGTTTATAATATAAACTGATTGGGCAGTTTACATTTTCCTCCACTGTGAAAATTTTAGTTTTTTGTATTATATGAGATCACTCAAATTCTTATTCTATGATAGCTAAGTGAAATTAAATTGGATAGTAATAATTTATTTAACTATGATTTAGTAAATAAATAATATTTAATTGGGTTTATACAATGCATTGAATCATAAACTACATTTTAAAAACTAGAGTATGCTAATGCAAAAGCAAACAAATTAAATGATTCTCTATGTATTGCTTGAATCAAGAAATCCTAATGAACAGGTAAATGGATGAATTTAGTTTTAAAAATGTAAGCTTGAGTACTACAATAGTAGTTCAATATTTTTTTTCATTGAATAATGGACCTATATCTGATATCCCTATGGTTATTCCATAAAGATTTCAGACATGACACAGCCAGCATGCATTGGAAGAAATATTACTGTGAATTGCATTGATATTAACTGTTTTGGTGACATGCAAGCACTTGAGAAATAAAAATGTTTTGCCAGAAGAAGTTTTCATTATATTGAATATATTATGCAATCCTTGTCTTCATCCAGCAGTTCTAAATGAAAAGAATGAAATAAAACATATAATAATGTCCAATAGCTGATGATTTCTGAGAAGCACACTAAGGCTGTTAAGGAAGTGGGAAGGGGGTTAATTTTTAAAGTTTTTAACAGCCTTAAGCAAAACATTGTACCCTCCCCCCCTCTTTAAATAGGAACTGTCATTTTGAAGAGGAAAAGTACAGCATTTGCAACACAGCGTTGGCGGTGGGGCGAGGAGGGCAGGGATTGCCAAGTGTGCATGCCGTGCTGAAAGGAGTTGAAATGGAGTTGGGGATGTAGGAGTTGCGATTGTTCTCCAACATTTTTATCTCAGAACAAGCAGAAATGCCAAACCTGTCAATTTCCCAACATTAGAATAACTGAAACAAAAACGACCAGGGAAGCAGATAATTAAAACAGATGAGTTCTAACAGGATTTATTTATTATATTTTATCTTTTATTTTATATTATATCTTTTTATACTTTATAAGTAATTCAGGGTAGTAAGCATACATAATACTGCTTCTTCTTCCTATTATCCCAATAACAACAACAATCCTTGGGCTGAGAGAGAGTGACTGGCCCAAAGTTTCATGTTTTAAAGTGGAACTAGAATTCACAGTGGCCTGGTTTCTAGGTCAGCACTTTCAGCACTACACCAAGCTAGCTCTTGGGTGGGAGGAAGACAAATCAAGAAAAATGTCCACTGACTCCATCATTCAATGACAGTGTTGCCTGGTTTCCATGATTTAAAGTGAAGGGGGTGGGTGGGGTGGATGTAGAAAATTATTGGAAACAAACAAGAACGAGGTCATAAATATCCAAAAGGTACAGCCAGCCATTTCCTAAGAAAAGGGAGTCTTTAGAGACAGATTATTGTGATTAAAGGCTATGGGATAATTTGTTATTTCCCGCTACAAGTTTTAAGTCCTTTAAGATCTACGTAGTCAGTCCAGTACAATTGCAATGACAGCCTTTCTGCAGCCCGGGCAGTAGGATATATAAATTTTTTAAAAAGGATTTACAGTAAGATCGTATGACATTCCAAAGCGGTGTTATACGTACGTGATGTATTACTACTGTACATTGAGATGGCGCAAAGAATTGTGTGTGGCATATTGACAAATGGTCATTGCAATCAGCGCAGGATACGTAGGTGTGATTTAGCAACAGAGCGCTAGATGACATAAAATGCCTTCAGAATAATCAGGAGGCGATAGAGCATACAGTAAAACGTCCACGTAACGCAGAATGAGGAAGGCGCTCTGCTCAAGAAACGAAATTGTGGCAATAGGGCCTAGTGAAAAAAAAAGCACGGATTGAAAAGTAAGGAAGGGATCTATATTTATGCTCCATTCAAAAGGCATGACTTAGCTAGGAAGGAGGAGGCGAGACTCTACATAACGAAGGGGCGTGCACTGGGCGGGAGAAGCTCTGCGAATGGACGACGGGCTCTCTAATAGGCGTGGCTTCCGGGCACTCTCTAAACAGGGGGCGTGGCCGCACTGTGATTCGCTGATGCTACTCTGGCGGAAACGGCAGTGGCCGCGGGCCGGCGTCAGGTGATCCGAACTGAGCGGCGTTGAGTCCGAGACCGCGGGGCCGCGGTTTATGCGTGCAAGCGCCCAACCGGGGTTAGATCAGCGCCTCGGACCGGCTCGGCCTATGGATGAAACGAGCCCGCTGGTATCTCCAGAGCGCGGTCCGGCCCCGGGCTATGGGCTGCCCGGGGGTGCCGTGCGCTCCCCGCCCTGCCCCGCTGCCCCGACTACTCCCGCTGGACCCTGTCCCTGTCCCACCCCACCGGGATCCCCCGCCGGTGGCCGCGACCGGGAGCGCCAGCCGCTGTTGGATCGGGGTGGCGGTGCGGAGCGTGGAACCACGCGGGGGATTGTAGCAACAGCCGGGGCGACCCAGACTCCGGCTCAAGTGGGGGTCGGAGTAGGGATCGCCGCGGGTCGAGGGGAACGGGAGCCCCGGAATGAATTTCCCGATGACCCAGAATTCGCGGAGGTGGTGAGACTGGCAGAGCTGGCGAGCGAACGCGGAATCTATCCGGAGCGCATCTACCAAGGTTCTAGCGGCAGCTATTTCGTCAAGGATCCGCAGGGGGTGAGAGATCGGGGCTCGGGAAAAGTGTTCAGGTCACGGGACAAGGGGAACAAGAACAGGATGGATTTTTAAAATAACTGAAGGGCGGGAGAGAGGATGCAAGAGTTGCGGGACATTTGCACTTGCTACCTTTGTCGGTCCCTTGCGCCCCCGTCCCCGATGCTGTATTGACTTGTACTCACTTTTTCCTTCTAAGCTAGGTCTTCAGAATGCGCGACAGTACTGGAATTGCTGCTTCTGATGCATAAAAAAAATGACACATGATACGCCTTTGTCATTATGGAAGATTTTATTGAATTAATAAGACCATATTTAGGAACAATAATGATAATGTTTAGTGAAATAACTTTGTTGCATAGTGACATAGTTTCTGTTTGGCCCAGAAACTCAGCGAACTATGCTGAGAAATCAATGAATTTACAATCAATGATATTAAAGGTTTTGGTCATCAGGGTGAAATGTCTTTTGAACAGTTTTGAGCCTTATGTTGATTAACAATTTAGAAATTATATTTAACATTGATATACGTTCCCCACCATCTTTAAAGGTTTTGCTTAACCTTATCATAGTGTTGACAATTTCTAGTATTGATTGATTGATTGATTGCACTTTTATGCCGCTCAACTCCTGAAGGACTCTGGGTGGTTTATAACATAGATAGCAATAGCACTCAGATTTTATTATACTGCTTATCAGAGCTTTACAACACTCCCCAAGCGGTTACAGAGTCAGCCTATTGCCCCCCAAACAATCT
>JANHGC010001890.1:690430-701472 GCA_027560395.1 Boaedon fuliginosus
TGTGCAGCAGATAGCCGCTGCACAGCTGTTGGATCAGAGTGTTTGCAGAACACCATGACGAGTTTGAAGGTGATCCCACGCAACACACTTTTGACAGCCGATCGGGAAGCGTGTCCACAAAGTGGGTAACCAGAGAACTGGGAGAAACCCATCCCTGCTGATGGGGTAAGAATAAGACTTCAACTCCATGCTGCCCATCCTCTGGATTCTTATTTTTTTTAAAATAATTTTATTATTAAAGGCTCCTCTCCTTGACCTTGCTCACCAGAATTCCTTAGCAGATGGGGTCCAGGATTCTTTCATTGGTGTAAGTGGGATGAGTTAGTCCCATTGGGGCGAGACAGTTCCTCAAATGCCCTGGACCCATGCCATATAGGTCTTTAAAAGTAATAATCAACACAACTGGTAACCAATCTAGCTCACGCAATATTGATGTTATATGTGACATCCCTAGGGACTCCCACAACTGTCCACACTGCTGCAGTCTGCAAAACTTGTACAAATATTTTATATTGTTTGTTAAAATTTAAAATTCTGAAAGTACAATTGCTGAAGGAGAGATGTATATAGGTCAGAAATAATAACATAACTTCTATATACCACATTTCAAAGATTCTGTAGCCTGAATAATACTGAAATTTCAGTAAAAATTTTCAGTAAAAAACCTTACCATTATATTTTCAAGTAGAGAATCTATTGCAACAATGTTATCAAAGTAGGTTCTGTAGAAGGAAAAAAAAAAACAATTTCTTATGTAATGAAATTCTTTTCTTTTATCAGGATCTATATTGTTTTAAATTTACCAATTTAACTGATTTTTTTTAACCTATTTCAGAAACCTTACATTTTAAGTTTTCTTACTAATTTTCTAGGTCCTGGGCTCTAAAAGTTATCTCTAACAATGAAAGGAGTTATGAATCATAAATAAGGCCTATAAGATTGATACACCAAAGGCAACTAATAATCCCTATGAGGTTTCAATGGGAATTTGATATTTCTCCCAAGGAACTGATTAAAGTTCCATCACCTTGACAGCACTTGTCCAACTTTGATTGCAATTTTATCAGCAGATGCCTAAAATATTCCTTACAGAGGTTATCCGGGTGATCCGGTGGCTTTCTGTAATGGCTTGTGGGAATGACCTTGGGAGACCAAGAAAGAGATGGTGCCTAGGGAACAATCAGATAAGAGGGAGCACAGTCCATAGCTGCATGGTTGACAGTACAAGAGGCTCAGGAGAGACCATCCCTAAATAATCAATTTATTTCCTATTCCTATTTATTTCTTGTTTCCTAAATTCCTATTTCTTTCCTATTCAAGAAAATTGGTCAGGTTTTAAATCACTATTTGACATCATTGTCAGATGATGCAGTATCTGACATCATTGTCTGGATGCAGGGGGGGGGGAATCCTAAATAAAACTAATGTGGATACAGTCAACCCAAATACAGATTAAGGAACAAAATTTAATGCATAAACTTTCTCCAATTCTTGAATCTAGAATACCTGGTTTGGAATGGTATCTGTGTTACCGGTTCTTTTTAAAACCACACCAAATTAGATTAACCCAGACTCAAGAAAGACACAAAGCATTGAATCCTGAACCAAGTGGTCTCTTTATATCTTCCTATAAGTGGGGCAGGGGGGTGAATTTTTTGTTTTGAAGTGATGTTCGGTAAGGTGTGTGTGTGTGTGTGTGTGCGTACACACACGCACGTGCACATACACACATATGCATGGGTGGGCCACTTCGTCTAATCCCTAGTCTATATTTTTACAATTAATATTACAATATTTCCTCTATATTATACTATTTCAGTAACTATTGCTATAACTATTACTATGCCCTATAGCATTGACTATGCAATTGACTATATATCAAAGTTTTCTTCTTAGAAAACCCATTCAGTTTTTTTTCTTCCCTCTGCAATTCTATCTATCTTTTTCTCCTTCTGTTAATGGCACATTTGTAGAACATTTGCACCTTTTCAGGTTGTGTTTCAGCTTGCTGGGACTTTATACTTGGTTCTTCTCTGGGCTGTCCATTCTTTCTGAAGGAAAAGCACCTTCTTTTTGGGGGGTTGCTGCATCCTGCAATGTACTTTTTGGGCTGCAGAGCTCCAAAGAGAAATGTGATATGTGTAGCACCCTAACCCTCTCTCCCGCTCCTGTCCCATCCCCTCTCCTCCTGCACGTGTGTCAGCTTTATTGTAGACCAGGGGTGTCAAACTTGCAACATCATGGTGTCGTCATGTGATGTATGATGAGTTTTCCCCCCTTCGCTTAACTGGGCATGGGCATGGCCAGCGTGTGACACATCCAGTCCATGGACAGTCCTATTGTAGATTGTATTATAGACTATTGTTTTAGTGGAAAGCAGGATATAAATATAACAAATGCAACATTGGTGTAATAATACTGCCTATTATAAAATAATGATCATATGGACCTGTTCCATTTATAATTTATGAGTATACAGGTGGTCCTCATTTGGTGATCATAATTAAGATTGGCAACAATCATTAATCAAAGCTATGTGAAACCATGGCTGTAATTATTACCTTATTTTAGCTTTCCTTTGCTTTACAGACTTCCAAAAGTTGGAAATGCAAGGATTGGTTGCAAAGTTGCTTTTTCAACCTCATCATAACTGTGAACAGTTATGAGGCAGTCACTAAATGAAGACTACCTGTAATAACCTTCATTATTCATATCATATGAATACTCAGTGAATACTCTTAAACCAATTTCCAGAGCAATGAATACACCACAGTAAATATATCTATATCTATATTAATTCTTTAAAAATAATCACAATATGGCTGTAGAGCTGGGGTGTCAAACTCAAGGCCCATGGGCCAGACCCAGCTCACAGGGTACCTGCGGGGCTGCCCTGGAAACAGCAAAGCACCAGCCCGCAGTGCCTCTGCCAGTGAAAACGGAGCTCTGGTTTTCCTGGCAGAGGGTTGCAGGAGGCCATCTCAGCTGAAAATGGAGCTCACAAGTGCCTTATGCAGCCCTCCCAAGCTCCATTTTTGCTGGAAGAGGATTAGAGGAGGCCGCCGCAGCCAAAAACAGAGCTCGGGAGCATGCTTTTACTGGCAGAGTGCAACGTCTTCCACAGCTGCCCCTGACATGAGTGATGTCAAGTTGGCCACGGCCACCCTGGTCATGGCCACCCCAGCCACCTGAAGTCAAACACCACCCTGATGCAGCCCTCAATGAAATTGAGTTTGAAAACCCTGCTGCAGAGACTCACTTTCATGTCACTTACTTTGATACGTCAAGCAGGAAGTCATTCAGTTCAGTCTGTTTGGCCAAACCCTTGGATACCTGATTCAAATATTGGGAAGACTATTGCTTATTTAAGCAGAAGAACAGAATCAGAATGAATCTACAAGCATATCTATTACCTGTCCAGAATTTGCTAAGAAAAAATAAAGCAAGGCAATACATATATAAAATTCAAGATTCACATACGTCATACTTCAGTTTGAGGTTAATTGTGGACATATGTATGCTAACAACTCTAATAATACATTTGAAAAATGGCACTGACCTGAAAACCAGTCCGTTTTCAGAAAAGTGCTCAAAGTGATCTGGACTGATCTCAGATTTGAAGGATACACAAATAAAAATAAAAATACACAAATAATAAAAAAGCCTTTAGCTTTATGTCCTTTTTTTTTTTTTTTTGCAATATCCAAATATTGCAAAAAATATCAGCTGATGGGCCCCCAATCTAAATCCTTCTCTGTGGCAGCACCAGCCCTCTGGAACCAGCTGCCTGTGGAGATCCGAACCATCCCTAGTCTGTTAACCTTCTGCAGAGCCAAGACCTGGCTCTGTCAGTGGGTTTGGGATTGAGCCCCCAATGGAAGAATGATTGTGGAAGGATGTGTGATTTTAAATTATTATTTTATATTGTTGGTTTTAGATATATGATTGTATAGATATATGATTGTATTTTTAACTTGTTGTAAGTCACCTTGAGTTCCCCTTGACTGGGGAATAGAGGCTGGGTATAAATCAAATAAACTTGAAACAGTACAATATTAAACATTCTCCAATTAATTCCAAAGTGTTCTGCCCCTCATATAAATTCATTTCAAAATCTCTTTCCCATTTAATTCCACTTCATAGTCAATCTACTCAGCATAGCAATAGTGTTAAAAATCCAATTGTCTCCCATAAACACAATTTATTTTCCCTTCCTAAGACATCAACCCCTAAAATATATAAAATCATCTAATAGTGTTCTATCCAATATTCCATACTAATAATTGACATGTAATTCATCATGTCTCCCTCCCACTATTGTAACAATTCAAAATTCAAAATGGCCACTACTCATCGTCCCTTTGTCTTCTTTTCATTGTTGCATTTCTTTTAAATCTTACAGTGTCCCTTCTCAGCTCCCATTCTCGAACTCCTTCTTTATAGTTATCATCTCGGTCAGGATCCCACTCATCTCTCCTCTACTGCTGCCCAGATTGTCCACCACTTAATCTTGCCAACAGTCTCTTCTTCATACTTTTCCTAGCTGTAACTTTTGTGAATTTTCTCCCCTTTCATTTCCTGTGAAAGTACTTGGGCCACGTGACCATTTCCTCCATTTCTCCTGACTCTATCAGCTCACTTTCCATTGGAACCACTTCATCATCCCCTCACTTCACACACCCCTACAGGGTAGCTTAGGCTCCTATAGGAGCCCACCAGCAGAGAAACCTGGGTCAAAGCCGCAGAGACCGCGAGCTCCCCACCCAAGACTTCCCAAGCCAGAAGTCTTTCTGGACTAGAACTCTAAGGTTCCTTCTAAATCTGTTATTTGTTATTCTGACTGGACCTGACATATGTTACATGTTAAGTTAGTAATCAAGTTCACTTTCAATTACCAAATATTCTTTATAATGAACTTTTCTCAAATCATTTACTTTTTTTCCATGCAAGTAGTTACAGTAAGTATAGTAAGTATTAATATCCTGAATGTATTCTCTTTGGTGGAGTAGGGGTAGATGTATGTTGGCTTGCCAAGTAGTCTTTGGATTGGAAATCTTATCTTGCATATATTATTCAGGGCATTCTTGAAAAGTGGGTGTTAGTTGCACTTGTTTTATACTGCCCAAAATGTGCCAAAACAGGAATGGTATTGCATTATTGTTACCAATGAATGCTACAAAGGTATTAGTCTACTCTATCTTTTGTCATTACATGTATTATTGAGCAAAGATATGATAAAAACTCATTTGTGGGTCTCTGGGGCAATAAACATATGATATGGAAGACTTGGA
This sequence comes from Boaedon fuliginosus, assembly GCA_027560395.1. Lineage (NCBI taxonomy): Eukaryota > Metazoa > Chordata > Lepidosauria > Squamata > Lamprophiidae > Boaedon > Boaedon fuliginosus. Next base: position 695,722 of record JANHGC010001890.1, read on the forward strand.
ATGTAAGAAGAATGATTGACCAAGAGCCTGAACAAATAATTAAACCAAAGAAAGAAAAAATGTTTGAGCTGTATTAGTGAAAGTAAGACAAAAGAGCGGGAAAGATCTGAATAAAGATGGTCTGATTTCATGTAGTGAAGTTGTTGAATGCATGAAATGAACTATAGGATTAATTATGAATGAAAGGGATAAAATATATGTCAAAAAGTTGAACTGCTGTGATGTACATTGTTGTGGGTGTGTATGAAAGTAAGAATTCATAGGTTGATAATAGTTGTATGTCACGCTACAATGAATGGTGAGAATTAAAAAAAACCATTAAAAACCATTAAAAAGCAGGGATGAATTAGGGGGGAAATTCTATAATGTTCTGAAAGAATGAGATCAGGGGAAAATGTTCTTCTAATAGATGTCATGAATGGATGGGCGGGAATGAGATGAGAAAGCATAGGTAAAAATAGGTGATCTATTCAGAGATCCAAGAATGAATGAGAATGATGATTGATGAATGTCATATTGACTTAGAAAAAAATATGTTTTGAAAACATGATTTCACTATAAGGCTGTCATGTATACATATGGCAAATAAAATCTAAATGTTTGCTAGATTTGATTGTTTATGATGAAAGATTGAGAGGACTAGTCAAGAATACAAAGAGAATAAGAGCTTATGAAATAACAAGCCCATTTTCTAATATCAAGCAGGGGTCCATGGAAAAATAGATATAAAAGAAAAATAAAGAAATGAAAGGAATGTCACAGAAATAAAAATGGAATGTACATAATGAAAAGCACACATTATTTGGTGGACTAACAAAATGGATCAGATTGTGGATAGGTTAAAAAAAGGAAACACTAGAATGATTGCTACAAACAAATGAAAGGTAAGAAAAGTACATTATATAGGATGTACAGGATATAGAGAAAAAAGCAGTTGCAAATAATTTGTTCAAAGAGAAGACGGTATGGTGAAAATTAAAAGAGGCAGACAAAAGGGATAATAATTCTGATGTAAATAAAATTTTATTTTGGAACTTGATGAAAGGGCTACACAAGGAGCCTTCAGAAAAATGAACCTGTGATGGAAGTAGGAGGAACTTGAGGAACAGGAAGAAGAGCTGGAACCAAGTCAAGGGTCAGATAAAAGAAATATGAGTCTGGACAGAAATGCAATTTGAGAAGATGTCTCTGACGTGATCCACCATAGTTCTCATAAAGAAAAACAGAGAGAAGGAGGAAGCAAATTCAGACTTGCAAGATTCTGTTACTGTAATCTTATAATGGAAGTAGTATTAACTTACATGTCTTTGGTTTCCAAGTTTGATCTACCTTGGAGAGCTGACAGAATAGAATTAAGAATAAAAATGATTAAACAATTTAGGATGAATCAGAAGTAAAAGGTTTCTGAAAGGAGTATTTTAAAGATTTATATGGGAATAATGATGTGTAAAATAGTTGGAGTGAACTGAAAGTTACAAATGAGAGTGTCTACAACTGATTAAAACCATATAAATGCTGTGAGAAAACAACTATATGTAAATATTGTGCATGTGCACACTAGATTGTTGCTTTTTGAGAGGCCACTAAGAAATGGGTAAATATAAGAAAATTATAGATTTGTTGATTTAAAGGAAGTGTTTGATAAAATAAGGAGGCTTAAATTATGGAACACTGTATGAATATGGAGTTGAATTTTTGTTGCTGAATGCAGTAAGAGTACTATATGATAAAAAAACATACAGGGAAATAAGTGAAATGCTCAATAAAAGATTTAGCTTTGAGCAGAAAGTAAGACAAAAATGTATGATTTTCCTTTGTCTATATTTATATATTTAATGTATTTATGAATAAATGTCTAACAAATTCCTGATGATATTATAGTTGCTTTGACTGAGAATCTATGTGTATTTTTGAAATTGAATGACTACTTGATGCAGTTATGTGTATGTGTATATATATTAATGTATCAAAGACAAGATAGCTATGATTGTTAGAGAAAATAGAGTGAATGATTGCAGGTTATACACACATGATAAAACTCTACAGCAAGTAGATGATTTGGTGATTTAGATTACTTACTAAATATGTGAAGATGGATAGTAAAATATTAACATGTGCAAATCCTGGTAGAAAGATAATAGGTAATGTATATATTGCAAGGAATGAATGTTGGAAGGGGCAAATCTAGCTGTATGGAAGAGTAGTGTGCCCAATTGAGTTGCATAGTGACTGTTTGAAGTTACAAGGGATCCTCCACCAAGTTCCATGATATGCTTAGGGCACATTTAATAAAAAATTGAAGATCTTTGAATATTATTGTTCACCAACAGCTCATTTCTGAACATATGGAACTCTAGCCAGTGAGGAGAACTTGTTCCTTCCAATTTCATATCAGATATTGTTGAAAGTTCTATAAAAGAAGTGATGTTCATTGCATTAAGCTCTATAGCACAAATACTCACAAGCCTGTCTGTAGTTAAAGTTATTTAATAAACCTATGTTCAAATATACAAATGTCTCTGAGCCTTCCTATGAAGTATCTCTCTAGAGAGTGTGACAAGGAATCAGTTAAGATGTGTGGGAGGCACCCTGTTATAGCCTCTCATTGTCAGTTGATTAATTGCAACAGTTTGCAATTAATCAACTGACAGGTTTGCAATAACCTTACCTCTTATTGGTCAGACAATTTTAAATTATGATTTGGCATCATCTATAACTGCCACTATTGACATATTCCAGAATTTATGGAATCAAATCCAAAATGTGATCCTTGGTATTTGCAGAAGTAGCAATACCTATCAAAAGGCAAGGTGGTGTTCACAATCACGTGTTCAATTTTTTTGCCCCTTTTTAATGTATTGTGCATGAAAAAAAGATGAGATGCCAATCTTGCAGTTGTGGTTGCACAGAATAGTAAGCATCATTTGCAGCATTTTCTACCCTGTGGATTTTTGCTAGGAAAGCTGGGTAATCATTTTCAAGGGATCAACCTATTGAACTCTTTAAAGAAACATTATCTTTTAAATTCTGGAAAGTTTGGGTTAGTGGTTTTGGCAGAGTGTCAGTGAAGATGCCCTCATGCTGTCCAAAGTGCTACAGCTAAAGGAGATGAAGACATTCTCTGTTGTTGCTAATTCTAAGTCCCTCTATAAAATGGTTGCCTAAATTGCAGGATGGCTAACACTGTACTTTGCAATCAATGCTGGGAAAGAAAAACCAAGCCAGTGCTTGGACTGTGAGCTTGCGGTTATATAATGTGCATTTCTTCTGAAAAACCTAGCCCCACCTGTGGACTAAATTGTCCTGTTGGGAGGGTGTATGTTGGGTTTTTTGTTCCATTGTTTTGTTTTGTTTTGTTTTGCATCAGGCAGAGGAAGCTGCTCACTTTTGCTTCAAATGTCAGCACGGAGAGAGCCCTGTAGGGAAGACTCTTTTTGCCATGTGAAAGGTCAATTGTGCAAGCTGAATTAGGAGACATTACGTGATTAGATGACAAGACCGGATTCAACCCAAGGATTCACATCAGCTCTGACCTTGGACCTGGGAGCGTCTGGGAAAGACAAACGAATGATTTTGAAAAATCTTTATAAAAGTAAATAGAGCGTGCCTCCTCACCTCCACTACAGCCCCATCAGGAAACAGGAGAGTCAGGAAGAAGAAAAATATGTACATTTTTCTGGCCCTTTTCAAAAGAGGCCATATTAGCTCAGTTTTTGCCATCTTCAAAGAGTGTAATAGAAATAGAGCTTGTACTGTCAAACGCTTTTTTGGGCATCTAGGAACATAAAAGCCATTTGTGTTGTTGAATGAATTTCATAGTATTCCAAGGTGTCAATTACGATTCTTAAGTTTTTTCTTAGTTGCCTGTTTGGGAGGAATATATGAATTTCGGCCCAAAATAAATTACTGCAATTAAGGCAATATACTCCGAACAATCAGCAAAAATCCTTATTAATGGAGAAAAAAACGGTAGCTTTAAATTAGGAAAAGGGACCGACAAGGCTGCCCACTCTCCCCACTGCTCTTTAGTCTATCCCTGGAAGTCCTATTGAGGAAAATCAGAAGTGATGAAGAGATAAAAGGACTACAAATCAGAAAAGAGAAATATAAAGTGCAAGCCTTCACCAATGATATTGTTTTCATAATGGAAGACCCTGTACAGACTGGGCCAAAAATTTTAACAAGAATTGAAGAATTTGGTGATTTGGCAGGACTAAAGATTAACAAAGACAAAACAAAAATCTTGACAAAAAAATCTATCAAAAAACCAGAAGGTAAAATTAACTCAGAAAATGGGAATACAGATGACTAATAAGATCAAATATCTGGGAATTTGGATTAACACAAGGTGCACTACCATTAAACAGGACAATTATGACAAACTGAGTCAATAAGTAAAGGTAGATTTGGACAAATGGGCGAAATTGCAACTTTCATTAATGGGCAGGATTGCAATGATAAAAATGAACATTTTGCCAAGATTTCTGTTTTTATTTCAAACAATTCCCATACAACTAAAAAAACATACTTTAAAGATTTGTACAGGGTAATTAAAAATTGTTTGGCAGGAGAAAAAACCTAGGATTAAGCTAAAAATGCTACAGGAAGCAAAAGAGAGTGGTGGCTTTGGTCTCCCATAGTAGGAGATATACCACCGGGCAACATCAATGACATGGGTAAAGGAATGGATGATGCTGACAGATCGCAGGATACTGACAATAGAGGGGCACAACCTTCAATTGGGTTGGCACGTATTCCTTTGGGATAAGAAAAGCAACCCTAGGGGGCACTTTCAAAGACATCTTCTGAGGAAAGCCTTGCTGTAAGCGTGGGAGAAACTGAAGGGAAGATACTATCTAAAAGTGCCATGTTGGATTTCAACTATAGAGGCATTGACGTATCCAAATCTACTGAGCCCAGATAGGAAATGGACATACAAGCAAATTTTAAATGAAAGAGGGGACTTGAGGACTTTGGAGGAATTAAAAAAACTGGGGTTGCAAATTGACTGGTGGGCCTATCTACAAATTAAAACTAAATATAAGAAGGATAAGGATGGCCTAAATATAAGGGATAAGAAGGATATAAGAAGGTCTGGGATATATTTGGAATGGCAAGAAATGGATAAGATTATATTCAGGGGAGATAAAAAAATTGATTACAAAACTATATAACTTTCTTTTAAATTTGGAGATGGAAGAAGAAATTGTCAAAGATAGCATGATAGTTTGGGCCAAAAATTTTGTCAAAGCCTTGAACCTAGATAAATGGCAAAAAATCTGGGAAATTGTATTAAAATGACAATGGCAACATCTTATAAAGAGAATATACTAAAAATGATTTACAGAGGGCACTTACCCCCAGCTAGGCTCACAAAAATGTATCCAGATGTGGCACTAAAGTGTTGGCAATGTGGCGACAAACAAGGTTCATATTACCACCTATGGTGGCTCTGTCCGAAAGCAAAAAATTTTGGAAACTGATTGCAAGATGGATAAGAGAGATAACGGGAATCGAGTTAGAAATGAAACCCAAATTATTTCTACTAAATATGATACCAGATGAGATAAAGAAAGAGAAATGCTACTTAATCCTACATTTGATTATGGTGGTAAGGATAACCTATGCATAGCATTGGAAGAATACCAAAATACCAAGTGAAGAAGACATAACTAAGAAAATGTTGGATTGTGCTGAATTAAGTAGCCTTACTTTGATTTTAAGAAATAAAAGGGAAACAAAATATTATAA
>JANHGC010001890.1:784954-797892 GCA_027560395.1 Boaedon fuliginosus
TGTCATCTCTTGTTTGACCACGTCCAGCTTGCCTTGATTCATGGATCTTACATTCCAGGTTCCTATGGAGTATAGATTTTTACAGCATCAGACTTTCCTTTCACCACCAGATACATCCACAGCTGAGCATCCTTTCGGCTTTGGCCCAGTCACTTCATTCTTTCTGGCACTACTAGTACTAGCCCTCTGCTCTTCCCCAATAGCATATTGGACATATTTCGACCTGAGGGGCTCATCTTCCAGAGTCATATATTTTTGCCTTTTGGTACTTTCCATGGAGTTTTCATGGCAAAGATACTGGCGTGGGCTGCCATTTCCATCTCCAGTGGATCACATTTTGTCAGAGCTCTCTGCTATGACCTGTCTGTCTTGGGTGGCCCTGCACGGCATAGCTCATAGTTTTATTGATCTATGCAAGCCCCTTTGCCACAACAAGGCAGTGATCCATGAAGGAGCTACAAACATTACAAACCTAGGAATCTAATTTAATAAACAGGCTTACTATTAAAGTAAGGATTAAAAAAGAAGCAGTGACAAGCAACAAAATTGATGTGCCATATGGCCTATTCTATGCCCTAAACTAACCTATTGTTTCAAGAGAGGAGAGGGAGGATGATATTCCATTACCAATGTTGATAGAAGATTTAGCAGAGTTTAGGTTTGGTTGCCAAAATGAAAGAAGCTCTAATTTTCAAACATAAACAAGCTGGAGATGCCCATTTTCTTTTTTGTTTTATCTCTGGCAATTTCTTTTTTTTTTTCCTATTGATTAGATTTTTATCTCGCCTTTACAAATAACTCAAGGTGATGAATAAACCTAATACTCTTTCTGCCTTCTATTTTCCCCACAACAACATCCCTGGAGGTCAGTTGGGCTGAGAGAGTGTGACTGTCCCAAAGTTCCCCAGCCAGCTTTCACGCCTAAGGCAGGACTAGAACTCAGTCTCCGGGTTTCTAGGCTAGCATCTTAACCACTAAACCAAACTGGCTAAAAGTCTGGAACATTTCTCTGCTAACCAGCTGGGTTTTTTTGGAGGACATCAAAGCTCACACAGATGTTTACTTGCAATGACAGTCCTGTCAGCACAAATACCCCAAATGACAACCCTGTCAGTGCAGAGACCTTCTGGGCTGCCCTGAGGAAGAGTTAAAACCTCCCCCATGTGCCTTCCTTTTGCTCTGGGAATGAAGGAGACATTCTTCCACAGATAATAAAATCCAAGGACTGCAGTGCTAACAGTTCCACACCCGTCTGACATGCTCTTTACAAATAAATTATTGTTGCCAAGAGGAGAATAGGCCTCACAGGACACCATACAGATTCTCCACCAATAAAGGACAATCATTTCCTTATTCCCTCTGATCTGACCATCCTCCACCTATCCCCCCTTTCACATACTTATAACCTTGCTAAGCCCTGAGATAATCGCCCTTACTCAGATTAATGATCCGCTAGGGCTCATAGGCTTGGGTTCAAACAATGAAGTCTTTGAGCACCGCACCCCTTGCCTTTTTTCTCCTTGGGTACAGTAGCCTTTTGGTCCATTTTTCCCCCCAGTTGAAAGTCCCACTTATTCTAAAGCTGAATTTGGCAGCTAGCCCAGAGTCAGATGGAAATTAACTACTCTCTAAGAAAAAAAAAATGTGAGCAAGGGAATTAGAGCTGTAATTTCTTTATCGGGGCATTAATTTCCCTTCATCCTTGCTTGCTTCCCCCATCCCATCCCCGGTTTTACCCTCGTCTGGAAATTGCTATGCAAAAGGCAAGGAACCTAACAAGCAAGCCACTCCCAAAACAACTACTTACAAACAACATTAGTTGTGTTTAATGTTGTGGGGGGGAAAGCATAACTGGGCTGAAAAAACAACTACCTGCAATGGGGTGATGGCATAAGAAGAAAGCATGCAGTAATCCATCAGGATGAAATACTGTTGCTAAAATATTTGTTCTTGAATACAGGAGTGGCCAGTTTGACCCAGTCACTGGGGTGCCCATGCTGGGAGGTTGTGCACTTGGACTAATCTTTGAGTGAAGGGCATTGCCAACAATATTTTGACGAACGAAAAGTAGAACTTAATTTAGAATCTTATAGAGGCGAAATAGGTAAATAATCCAGAAGGAAAATAAAATATTGTAAATGTTGGTAGGGGAAGGATGTGTCTATCCTTACATTTTCACTGGATTTGGCCCAAACTGCAATTAGAGAATAATTCTTCCAAATGAAACATCCAGGGAATTTTGAGGGCAGCCCAAAGATTTTTATAAGCCATCATTTCTCAAAATGTGGTTTTGCACTAAAGTAAGAATTTTATTCCCCACATAAAGATCCACAGTTTAAGCATGTATTTTGGTAGATAATATAAGTCTTTGACTTGTAACAGAAGCATCGCTTTCCTCTTAATACCAGTGATAGCCAGGAAGTGGCTAAATAGCACTGCCTCCACTTACTCTTCCTAAATCACTAAAAGGTGATAGGACAGACGTCCAGGTTTACTACATTTTCCATTGTCACCAAATAAGTGAACAGTTGTTCACTGTGTAATAATCCTTCAGACATAAGGTTGAGGGGGGGAATCATTTCTTGAAGGTTTTTCAATTGGTAGAACAGTTTGGACTGTTTAACATTATACATATGGAAGCTTAAATCCGAAATGCACACCATGTGCATCTTGGAAAAACTCATGCAGAAACATGCACACGTGGAGAGTATGTAAATAAGGCACATGTTGGAGCAGAGTATACAAAGGAGAACATTTTTCTGCAAGAAAATTTGCTGGCAAAAAGTGTACCCAGTAGAACAAAATGCTTCCTGAAGAGGATAACAAATGCACATTTGTGTAATTTTTCCTGCCAAATTTCTGAACGGCTCGATGAAAAATTCAGGAAAACCAAAGTCAATTAAACCCTTTGTAAGAAATAAGAGACTTGTGGGCTGTTGACTCAGGTGCCGTTGCCTATACCACCAGCACCTGCTAAAAACTTTTGATAAAGGCAAGAATTCTCACTCTACCAATACGATGGATGAAATCCAGCACTTCCCACTTACAAGCCAGCCAGTCTACTTTGATTTTACACCTCTGTGTTGGGGACAGGGTGGAGTAGGGGTGAGGGTTGGTAGAAAGATTATTTTCAAGAAACTCAGCACACAAAGCTGTATCTTGAATAGCTGTTGGGTGTGGGATTGATGTGACAATATTTGTAGTGTATACGTGTGTGCTAGCTTTCCCATTTATTCCCAGTCCTTGTGCTACTTTCAGGCCATGCTAGTACAAGGGTCACTTAGAATTAAAGTTCATTTATTTTATTTATTTATTAAATTTATACTCCACCTCTCTTCACCCCAAAGGGGGAACTCCATCATTAAGTACTAATGACACTATGTACAAAAGGGGGCTGCTTGTGTGCATTTTCATTCCCAATCTTATCAGTTAAAATCATTGTGTGGGTCATTATTTCCACTGCAACATGTCCTATTGGTAGAACTGCACAGGCTTTCAAACTGCTGGGAAATCTCCCACAGAAACTGGTAATTAATATCAGTCTAGTCAGAGTTTTTGCATCCTCCTTATAAGAGATTACAAAAAGAATATAATTCTTCCCGGAATTAATTACCTAATCCAATCCATGGCTCATTGTGTTAAACCTGCTGACAAATTCACCAATATTTAGTATTTAGTTAAATTAGCTAGTTGGAAATCTCATACCATGCAGTGTTTCTCCACCATAGCAATTTCCAGATGTGTAGTTGTAAAATCCCAGCATTCCACAGCATTCCAATGGCATGGCCATTGATGAGAATCCTGGGATTTGAAGTTCACACATTTGGAAGTTGCAAAGGCTGGGAATATAGCAGATTAATTTGTTTCTAAAGCTGCTACAGAAATATTCTGAACAAGACCGATTTCAGTGGTTGAAATCAAAGGTTGTCAGGTATGTAAAAGTAAAATATAAAAAAAAACTTCTTCAACTTCAGAATGAAAAGAAGAGATTCATAAGGATAAATGAACATTTGGGCATGTATCATTTAACCTATAATTAAATAAAGAATTAATAGTTCAGAGTGTCTAGATACAAATTAGTCTATGCAGTGGAGCTTTAATATTATAAACAAAGTAATTTGATTAAGGAAGTACATACTTTTATTTGGTTAATTTGAAAGCACAAATGCAGACTAATTATTACTCTTTTAAAATAAAAAATAGCAAACTCAAAAGTTGGCTTTTTTCCCCTGGAAGACTTCCTTTATTACTGTTTCAGTCTTCCCCCTGTATTCCCAGTACCGTTTTGATCTTCTTGATATGTCTCTATGATTTATTCTTAGAATGCTATAGAATGTTTCTGTATCTTCTTTTTAATATCAGGAGAAAGGTCATTCTTGGAGATCTGAGAAGAACATGCTCAGGAAGGCAATGGTATGTAATTTAGAGCTCAGGTGGATTACAGTGCGCCTATTTATATGTTTCAAGCTTGCTATGATTGCCTTAGGAACAGTTTATCTGATCCAGTAATGTGACACACTCTCCCTTGTTTTGACAGTTGCTTCCAGCTGATTATTTCAGTTCAGTGTATTTTGGAAACTGTTGCACCAAGGATGATGCTCTGATTCACAAGATTGACCCCCTGGGGTGGGTGGGGGAATGTTGTAGGTTTCCCGTGCTCCAGTTTCCAAAATAGCAGATAAATATTGTGGATTTCTTTTCTTTTCTTTTTTAAATCTATATATCTGGAATAAGGATACCAGATACTTACAGAACCATCAGACATTTTTTCTTTTTGGATTCTACCAAATTCACAGTGGTGCTAACTCAGGGAAGGAGTTGTTTCATAATACTATTGTAATAATCTCACAGGAAATCTCTATAGTAGACCTACCACCAGTCTTTTACAACTGCTGTTCCATGGACAGGAGATAAGAATGGCAGAAAGATCCCCACTGGTGTCCGACAGGTCACCCCGAGCAGAACTGTTACAGAACCAAGAGATGATCTATCTCCTAAGGGAAGTTTCTCCTTTACATAGATTCAGTTTGTTCATTCCTGAACTGGAGAGGGGACTCCAACTGGTGAGTCATACCCCAGTCACATCACATGTGGGATATTGCAATTTGCCCTACATTGGGCTGTTCTTGAAAACCAGTCAGATGCTCTAGCATATCCAGAAAGTATGACATGGACTGGGATGGCCATGCTATGGTAGGATTTCTGAAACACTGCTGGTCTCTAAGCTGCACTGTTCACCAGTTAGCTTCCAGGTACAGTTCAAGTGTTGGTTACAACTTATAAATACATTTATGATATAAAGCCTGACTATCTGAAGGATTACATATCTCTTATCATTTCTGCTTGCTACGTATGATGAGAAATACTGAGCATGTTCCAGTCTTGTTGATTAAACAACATCACCTGACAGAACCAAGGAATGGGGCTTTCTCTGCTGTGGGCTCCTGCCCCCTGGAATAGGATCCCTCCAGAGCTGGGGTGGGCAAACTACGGCCCGGGGGCCACATCCAGCCCATTGGTCTTTATAATCCGGCCCGCCAAAGATTAGTACCGAATTGCCTAAATCAAATCATATCATGATTATGACTACATTAATTTGACCTTGTCCTGTAATGCCTGGCGTTCCACCAGGTGGTGCATTAGGCGCAGTGATACATTGACTTGATTTTGCACTGCCCAGGCTACTCCTTGTCTACTTGACTCTACTACTGCTCAGAACCCAACTGCAACAATGAGTGGGCCAAAGAAAAGCAAAGTCGACAGTGAGTGCCGAGTTTTTAATAAGGAATAGACAACTAAATACTTCTTCACTGAAGTCCGATCAAAAGCTGTATGTCTTATTTGCCAAGAAACTGTTGCAGTTTTAAAGGAATACAACATCAGGTGTCACTTTTCCACCAAGAATGCTAATTACGATAGCAACCAGTCGACCAAAGAATGGACAGCTACAGCAAAGAGGTTGGCAGCGATTTTGCAGGCTCAGCAAAACACCTCTGTCAATTTTTAAAAGTCAATGTGGCCCCTGAGCCAAAAAGTTTGCCTGCCCCTGCTCCAGAGCATGGATGTCAAACTCGCCATGTCACATGATGTTTCATGACATTTTTGCCATTCATGGAGGTTGGGTGGCCATGCCCTATGCGTGACACATCCAGCCTGCTTGACGAGCTGCACCCCTGCTCTAGAGACTGATGTGGGCTCTACCTTGAGGTTTTTTTTAATGGCATTTAAAAACATAGCTTCTCTCCCAGACCTTGGGCTAGGTTCAGTAGGGAGCCTTTTTTTTTTTTACAATTGTATGACCACAATTTTCTTTCTTCTTCTTTTTTTTTTTTTTTGCTGTTTTCTGGGATTCCTGTCTGGTTTCTGGCAGACATAGGTGGTCATTAGGTCAATCTCTTTTATCACCAGAGAAAAGAGATTCACTTAATGACCACATTTGCTTAATGATCACTGCAAAAAAATAAGGCATGGTCACCTGGTGACCCGCTTAACAACCACAATTACTTGCAACCATAATTTAAGGTCTATGGTTCTAAGTAGAAGACTACTTATATACTAATCTTGGCCGTTTTTTCTCTCCCTTGGATGTGGGTGCCACTTTGCCTCTTCTATGGTTAGTTCCCCTTGACTGGGGAAGAGAGGCGGGGTATAAACTGAATAAATAAATAAATAAAAGTTTCCTTCCATACCTGTCAGAAAGTCTGGACTTGTGATATCTACTCTGTCAAAAGTCAATAATTGCTGCTACAACCCCTTTCACACTGCCAGTTTACTACACCAGGTCAAAAAGATGCTTATTTTTTCTCCTTGACTTGACCTACTGTCAAGTCAAGGATTCCTGTACCAGGAATGGACTTTCTCAAATAAGTTGCCTCCAATATTTTCTTGCCTTCAGCACTGTGGTTGCAAAGGATGTGGGGGGCTGGGATGTGGGGGCTGGGATATTCATTTTTTGTGTTTATGGCAGGGAGGAGGTTTATTTTTCTTTTTAGCTCAGAGTAGATTCACTACAGATATTCTTTTATCACAAAGTGTAAAACAAAGTGGATGAGATTTCATCCTCATGAAAATTGTGAGGGAGCCAAAAAAAGTAGCACAAATGAAATATTTTAGGATGCAATCCTAATACATCTACCTGAAAATCAATCCAGTGAATGTTTTTGAGACCATTTCTGAGTAGACATGAAAACCTTCATAATATCTGGGGCCGGGAGCACTAATTCTAGGCTGAAACTTCTGTAAAAAGTGCAGTGAAGGCTATAAGATGAACGGTCCCATGTTTTCAAGAACCTGACTATTCCTCTTGTGGATCTATGTAAGTCAAATAAAAAGTTACAAATGGGTTGCAAATGTATTCAGTGGATTGTATTTACAAAGTTTCCTAACAGTTGAACTTTGCAACAAACAAGATGGTGGCTCACATGGTAAGATACTGGGCTTCTGTACCACTATGGTCGGCAGCTTGGTGGTTCAATTTCCAAGAGTGATTAAAACTGTCTCCTGCTTGGGCAGGGGGGTTGCCTGCTTGGGCAGGGGATTGGACTCAATGACCTTCAAGGTCCCTTCCAATTTTGTTAATATATTATATTATATTGTATGGAGGAAAAACATGTAAGACTGTTGAGAAAATGTTCTCACATTCCTTGCTTCAGCAGACTTTAATAAGCTACACACAAAAAAGCTTTCAAAATATCTACATTCCCAATAGTGTTTCAAACAGATGTTTTGCATGTTCACACCCCATCACTCTCTTAAGCTTTGCTGAATACCTGCAGTAAGCCACCAAATTGTGCCAAACTAACTTCTTTATAAATACTTTCTTTGAAGTCTGACCTCAATCCTAAATTTAATTGATTCCATGATGTTCTATGATCAGGGTTTTCTTTGTTCAAATGTCTACCTGATCTTTCTGAATCATGAACTATATTTTTACATCAGCCTTGACACTTTCCAGATGTGTGACTTTTAACTCTCAACATTATTAGGAATACACAGCCTTGCCATGGAATTCTGGGAGTTGAAGTCTACACTTTTGTGTATATAATTACTATGCAGGCTTGACTAAGTAAACATGTTTCTCAACAAATACTCGGATAGTACTCCATGGATGTATCAGCCAAACAAAAATCAAGCAAACACATCAAGCATTGTCCACAGTGTTAATTTATTCTAGAGAAACAGATTAAGTTAAGACCATTGCAAAAGAAAATAACTGATTTCACAAAAATATTGTTAGTATCTGGGTCAAACAAATGTAACACAAACATGGAAACCCTCACAAGGTTAATTACTCATACTAAATTGAATGAAAGAGGAGAAATGGAATAAACATGATAGTAAAATCCTATATCATAGTAACCACAATATATCATAGGCTGGTCACACAACATACAGTATAACTTCTTGTTCTATTAAAATGTATATATTTGTCCCAGTTCACATAATAACCTGTTATAATCCATAGTTAACAAATTACACTTGCTGGGTTCAGACAATACAATAACTGACAAGCAGCAAAATAACACTTTTGTGTGCTGTGAGAACCAAGAAGAGAAAGATCTGCTTTTGTATTCCATTTTAGACAGGGTCAATTTATTTATTTATTACATCATGCTTCCACTGCTCTGTATCTCATGACTCACTTTACAAACTATAAATACAATGATGAGAGAGGGAGAGAGAGACTGGATCTGCCCGCTGGGCCTTCAGTTTGACACCTCTGGTTTACAATGTGGGATACACCACTGAGAAGGCACAACACTCTTCATCACCTTAATCTTATTTAAGGTATTGACTTCTAAAATGTATTTATAAGAATTATAAAACCACACATCTGAACACACAGTTCTGGGCAGCTCCTCACAACAATAAAACCAAACAGCAGTAGAAAAAATAATACACCCCCCCCCAAAAAAAAAAACCCTAGCATTTCAGCTATGTTTCTTTGATGCATCCAACAGAACCATCTCTAGATTCTAAATTTACAAACTATCCCAATGCTTAGGAGAAGAGACAGTTCTTTACAGTCTTCTGAAAGGCTAAAAGGTTGGGGAATGCTGGAACCTTGTGGGGAGGCTGTTTTACAGGCAGGGGTTGCAGTGGGAAAGTCACACTTCCTAGGTTCTACTAGATGGCAAAATTTAAAGAAAAGGACATGGAGCAGGTCCATCATTTTCAAGGAGTGGAATGGATAGATAGATATCCTCAGCGAGTATAATTAGTGTATATTTCTTTCAAATGTCACTCAATGCTTCAAAGCTGATCACTAGAACCTTAAATTGTATCTAGAAAGAGATTGGGAGTTGATACAGCTCACACAATAGAGGTATAATACAGGAAAATCAGTGATGCAAACTTGGTGCATGCCAATTACATTCTGGATGAATTGTAACTTTTGAGTGGTGGTCTTCGGGGGCAGCCCCATGTAGAACACATTGCAATAGCACAACCTGGAAGTGACCAAGCCGTGAGTGACTATGAGCATATCTTCCTGATCCAGGAATGGAGACAATCGTCATGCAAGATGATTTTGTGAAAGGCTCCTGTGGCCAAGGCCGTCATCTGCTCTTCAAGCCTCAAATTATGCTCCAGCTCTCTTCAGGGAAGTGCTACTCCATCCAAAGTCAGAGATAACACACCACAAGTCCCAAGTGCCCCAAACCCATAACTACTCTGTTTTACAAGAGTTGAGTCAGACCTAGTTTTTCCCTATCAAGACTCTCTCAGCCTCCAGATATTGGATAGCAGTGAAGTGGCATCATCTACTCAGTCAGGGGTGGAGATGTATAACTGGGTGTCACTATCGTACTGATGATAGCACATCTTGTGCCATCAAATAACCTCACCCAGCAACTAGTTCCATGTAGATGTTGAAGAAGAGGTGCTTTGAGCTACCTCACATCACAGAGGCTTATGGGTAGACCTCTGCCCCTCCATAGTACTGACTGGAACTGCTTATAGAGGAAGGAGGAGAACCATGGCAAATCAGTGCCTCCTGCTCTCATTCCTGAAACCTGTACCAAAGATTCCATGGTGAATGGTGTCAAAAGCTGCTAAGAGATGCAACAGGTTCAGGATTGCACCGAAGTCATCCTTGCAGACATAACCCACAAACACAACCAATGCCACCTCAGTAGATCTCATGCAGTCAAAATTCTGCAAGAGAAAGCATCCTGCAATCCTGCCAAGCCATGTAAGGCTTTAAAAGGTTATTAACAGGCACCTTGAATTGGCACCAAAAACCTTTTAAAGGTTTCTAAAAGTCACCCTTCTGAATCTTCTGCTTCCTTGTCAGCCATCATGTTGCTGCATTTTGGCCCAGTTACAACCTCTGAGCCATTTTCAAGTCCAGACTCATTTAAATCATGATGCAGTAGCCTGATTGCAAAATAATAGGGCTAAGAGTCAAAGGTGCAAGGAGAGCCTCCTGATCCAAAAGGAACTGCAATTGCCCCACCAGCTGAAGCTAGCCAAAGGTCGTCTTAGCCATGGCTTTCGTCATTGTTCCAACAGCTGCGAATCCAGGTTATCATATAGAACCCTAGCACAACACAAGCATAACTGGTGGCAATGCTAGAATTTAATCTGAACTTTGTAGCTATGTAAGCTTGCTGCTAAGTAGGAATTAATATGGGAAACTTTTTAAAAAAATATGTTACTGGTGAAATGTGGCATGAGCTGAAAAACTGCCTATATGTTTCTTCATTTATATCTAGTAGCACAATCAATAGCTTCCAAGAATAAAATTATTTTAGAACTCCTAATTTTCTCTCCCTTTTTTCCTCTACTGATTTCAGATGAAAAAAAAAAAGGAAAGGAGGGAGGGAGGGAAGAATTACATTTCTAGTAGGAAAGAACAGTACAATTAAGAATGCTGTAGTTGTTTTCTGTGAAGCTCACAGTCTGGAACTTCAAAGTGTCCCCTTATTAAAGGCCAGCAGGAAGGTCTGGAGTTCAACCTGCATAAGCAAAGAAAGACACAACTGGTTGGTTTCCAGGAATTAGCTCATGTCAAGCATGCCACACGCATCTCTACACTGTGTTCAGATAACAAGATCAAACTAGATGAATAAAAACCACCTTTCTTACAGTATCAGTACACACATCTTAATCACAATGGCAGAGTCTTCAACCTGCCAGTGCTTGTCATTATCTGATATCCAAGCAAAAGAATAGCCTCAGGCCATGTTCTCTTTGCATTTTGCAAGCCAATTGCTAATCACTGCATTCATTAGTCTTGTTAGTTAACTTCATCCTTCTGCCTTAGCCAAGCAAAACCATATTGGGAGACTACTCAGTTCCCCTAAAGAAAAATGTGGAGAGTGGGAAGCCCTGTTTTTGACCAAATATCATTAGGAGGTTAGATAATGCAGCATAATGCTACATCCTTATTTTCACCACCACATAAGCCTGTCTTTCAAATCTGGGCCTTTGAACTGAATTGCTTTCCTATAATGCTGCAACTAGAACCAGACGTTGATGCACACCAAGAGTATTAAAAGAGGGGGGAACTGTAACAGACACAATAATTTTAGAAGACATCAGGTCGTTAATGGACAAGCTCAACTTAGCCCAGGAAAATTCATACATTAATTAGACAATCTGCTATTCTCCATTGGTTTTGGACTGCTGTTATCCTTTTTCTTGATGGTTGGGAATGTTTGCTGGAGTTGATGAGCAATATCATCTGCAACATTAGCAACGACAATATCTGCCTATGTGATATACCTCTACCCATCACTGTGACAATTTCATACAAGTCCCCAAGTCAGCCTTTAATAATCAGCCATTTATTATTGTAGGTACTAGAAAAAGAAAAGCACAACTGTACAAAAAAGTGTCAAGAATATATTTTCTGCCTACATTTGCCATCTGAATTATCTTGTGGATAATATATTTGACATGATTCCTGCATGGTCTCCCTTTTGTACTATGAAATGTGTAATGACAAAAACAATTCCAATAGTATAACAGGATAGAGCTATTTAAGGTTGTGTGGGCAAAACAGCATCTCGATGGCATAGTACCAGTGTGTTCCTGACAATACCTACCTGTAAATAAACGAATGGCCTTTTTTGTTGTGGATCAAGTGAGACTTGCAATTTTAACCAAAGCTAAGGGAGTGCAGCTTGCTTTGTTATTGCTTAAAAGTTGGATTTGGGCTGGAAAGAAAAACAAGGTTCTTCTCATGTCTGGAAGTTCTGTCTGCACATTAATCAGCTAGGTGCAACAAACAGGATGTCAGGGCTGAGCTGGCATGACCAGATCAGACAAAAGGACAGCGAGGTTTGCTACACTTTTGCTCCAACAAGTTTTGCTGTTGATTAAGAGAGAAATGCAAGTATAGTCTGGCATAAGGAAAATGGTTTGGTAAAACAAATGCTTATTCTAATGCCAAGAGCAAATACCAAGCCTGTGGCAGATGAATCAAACATTTATATGTTTGTGATTTGCATAATATATAGTTCATTTTGCCAGACTAAAGGGAATTTTAGCTCAGGTGTGAACACAAACATTGATTGTGGTTGTGTTGGGATCAAATTGATTTCATGTCTTTACCAGTTCTTAGACTCATCTCTTGTTTCTTATGGATAGTACTCTCACCCACACAACTTTGTTTTTAAGCATTCTGAATCTTTTTCTAATTCTGTTGTAAAGAACTTTAAGAATGGACATGTTACAGGTTTCATCTTCTAGGGAGCTACTCTTGATGGGTCTCTGGGCAATGGGCCTTTTCTCCATGCTGTCAAATTTTTCCCTCCCCCCAAAGTTGAGCATGGCCTCTTTGTTTCTAAGCTTCTGAAGGTCCCTCAAGATCTGATTATGCCAGCAGGATCCCAGGGGACAGGTGAACTAGTGAGATGGCTCCATTACTATTGACACCCGCTTCATCTATTATTTTTGATTTAATTGCTTTTATAGTTTGCTTTAATGTTTGT
>JANHGC010001890.1:822426-832953 GCA_027560395.1 Boaedon fuliginosus
ACTGGTTATAAAAGGGATATTTGCTTAGGTTTCATGGATATTTAATACTTTTAATGGATTATAGATATAATTGAATAAAACGCTTAATCAAATAGTGTGATATTAAGAATATTTATGTATAGAAGACATTGTTGATATAGTATAGAGAATGGAAATATTGTGCCTAGATGGTAGACTGCTGCTGTATGTGTCATTGAAAAATGTAGATTTGGATTAAGTTGTCAAACTTGAAAATAGATTGTTTGTAATTTTTATGTAATTGTGACTTATAAATAAAAAAAAGAAACCAACTGGATAAATCCATACTTCATCAGAGCAGCATGCAAACTACACATGCTGGTGCAGTCTGACACAACACTTTGAATCCAAACCCACTTTCAAAATATAGGATTCCAGATTGCCTGAAGTCAAGCTAGAGTTGCAGGCTTGAATTGGAGAATGTGGCCAGAAAGCCACAAAAGCCTTTGTGGTATGTAGCAATCCTAAGATCCCAGTCTCATCACCTCCATGACATTTCTATCCTTGTGAACTATTGAACTATTTAGCTGGTTGTGTTTTATTCTCAAGTTTAATATTAGTGCTTTTATCAATTGTTATGTGATTTGATATTGTTTTTGTCATGTTTTTAATTCCAATTTAGGAAAGTGGCACTGTAAACCACTCAAAGATGGTTGCCATAAGATGCTCCCTTATGAGATGAAAAACATTGTAAAAAAAGATTTCCAGTTTCAGCATTATGAACTTCTGATACTGCTATGGAAAGAGGTGCTGTAGACTGAACATGCTTTAATGTATTTATATTTTTATCTGTTTTACATATTTTAAAAAGTGTTTGGTTGAGAATGCTTACAAATTAGAAGCAAACTAGTAATTTTTAAAGGTTTTTTTTTTTTAACTTCTCTATTTCTCTATTCCCATGCTGGCCTCTGTAATAAATTCAATAATGTTTTCAGAGACCTTGGCAATTGTTTAATTAGATATTTCTTTGAGAGATACAGGCTCAAAGAAGGAATATTTACATTAACTTCTGAGTATATAGAAATATTTCAGGACAAGAATAAAGCTCTATTTTCAAACAGAACACTTCATGGGGATATATATTTATAAAACTACTGTTTCAGATGCTTCAGCAGTCATAACGTATATCTTAAAATATGTTGGTGTTATGTAAGTGAGCCAATTCTTAGACAAGACCTTTTTTCTCAAACTTATAAAGTCTTTAATAGAATTGCCTGATGGCTTCTGTGTTTTTTTTCCTCATTCCTTTCCTTTTTTCCTTTCCTTTTTGAATGGTGCATCCTGTTTCTTTTATTTTGTATTAATGAAATGCCAATTTTACTTTTTAACATTAGAGCATAAGACACACACAAACAAAAAAGGAAATGGATTGAAATGGATGAGTCTGGTTTGTAATTTATGTTTTATTCTCCTTAAACAATTACACAATAACTCTATTTATGAACAGTGAGAAAATAATATGCAAAAAGACATTATTCTCTAAATAATGAATACCAGGTGGGCTATAAATATTTCAAACAAATGAAGAGCAATCATTTTTGTGAATACTTTTCCCCGAGTACAGTTTTTTAGGAAGTGTATTTCCAATTCTAAAAAACAGTGTCACTCATATGTTTCTCTATTTTACAGATTAATATAAGGGGTTTTTAAAAAAAAAAGTTTTTGCAATACTTCACAATATTCTCAGAAGTACATATTTTGATCAGTGTGTGTATGTGTGTCTGATCTCTTAACTTATCTAGCAGATCTAAAATAAATTGCTACCACAAATTATTTCTGCTTTCTTAGAGAAAAGGAACAGATGTTACATTGTAGGAAATCTGTGAAAGAATAATTATTTTGATTGCATATGTTTATGTTTGGTGTCCTGTACCTGATTGCCTAGCTTATATATTTTTTTCTTAATATAATGATTTTCTTATCCCTTTCCCGAATTTCATCCCAATTACAAGCTATCTCTTCTTAAACTGCTTTTCTTTGTGTGCTTGCCTGAAAGGCACTAACTGCAAGCTAGCTCAGCTCTGCAACCTTAATTGGTTAATTAGCACCCAGGCCTAACTTGCATTGCTACCTGAAATTGGCATGATCCTAAACATTTTGATCCCAAAGGCTTCTTTTTGTATCCTTGGTGGACAAACTAGGAGTGTGTTAAACTTGCCAGCATCACGACATTCCTTTCAATGTGTATTCTGCATTGTGTGCTTATTTAATCTCTTGTAATCTCTTGAATGTAAATGCAAAGATTGATTTCTCTTTGCTAATTATCCCAGAACTGAGATGAGTAGAATTCCAAAACATGAATCTTCCAGGGTTGTATGCTCCTGACATCATAAGTATTTATGGGCTATTTATTAATCATTTTTTCTAAGCTTTATTAAAGTCCTGGCATCTCTTTTGGTGTTCTCCTAGTTTTGGTATCCCTCCTGCAAATTCTAAATCATTTGTCAACCCACAGATTATAAAGGAAACACTTGGTTATTGGCTAGAGCAGACAATACAACAAGGAGTTTGAGCCCAATAACCTCTGAAAACCTTGAGAGAAGGTTGATGCAAGATAGGAGAGGCAGAAGAAGATAGATGCTCTAAACGTAAATTGCACCAAGGAAAAGGAAAAGGAAACATCTTCTTTTTGTGCTGCAAAGTGCAAGTGCACCTATATACAAGTAGGTATACAAGTCCAAAGAGAAAGAAAAGAAACCAACACGAACATTTTATTCTTTACTTGTGATCCTGGAAGTCCCTGTTTTTGCAACTTGCTGATATCCATGAAAATTTGTTTTTCTTGTTTTTACAATTTATTGAAAGCCATGAAAAATTTAAACACGAACAAGAACAGCCAAAAAAACCCAAAAACCTTATCCTGGATCTGAGAGTGGACAGTGAGCGTCATTTTTGTTTGTCTTATAACGTTCAAATCGGATTTGCAATTCCTTGCAAAGATCAGTGTCCACATTTTAAACAACCCGTGTTTAAACTGTGCTACTCCCTCCCTTCCATACCCTTTTCTGATCTGCTCTGAACTCGTGGTAATAGCTGCTAGCCTTGTTTGGCTCATTTTAAAGAGGTGTGCCATTTTTCAGGCATCACTTTAATCAGTTCTCCAGGAACACTTGTATTTCTCCTCCTTATGCAATGCTCTCCAACCAGCCAGTTCCACAAATATAGTGCAAAGAAAAAGCCAATGAACTGTGAAACCAGAAGTATAATTCAGCCTTGCTCTATATTTTAAATAGAATAAAAAATACATATTGGAAGGTGTTGAGAAACACATGGGGCTGAAAAGCGACAAGAAAAAGCACCCCATTCATCCCAGCATTTCCAGGTGGAGGATCTAGAGCTGGGCCCGCTTTGGCAATCTTCTCTCTGTAACTATATATTATACAAATGTTATTGGAAGGCCAAATTTAGGCATTGCAAGAGGAGGAGGGAATAATAATAATAATAATTTTTAAAAAAGAAAAACACCTTGAAAGATAAATTGGTCTGTTTGGGAGCCAGATCTCAAGCTTTGCCTTGTGCTTGTCTTAACGGATGTTGGAACTGCTCCCAAAGCCCAGCCAGGCCATTTAGAGCAATAGGAGAAAACCAACATATTTCTTTCCTCCTGTTGTGTGCAAAGGCCTTGGGGGAGATTGTCTTCCAGACGGTTTGGGAAAGATCAGTTCAGACAGCTCCCTTGTTTTTCAAGCTGCCTTTGTTCAGGCAATTAATTTATCTGCTGAAGAAGCTATCTGTTTCGAATATTCCTGGGGTGCTAAGTGTCATTCTCTGCCATTGTGTCAGCTGTGTTGGCAGCACAACCTTTCTGTAGTGCAGACTGCAAAGAGAACTTTAGGAATAGTGGGCAATACTTTTTTTTTTTTTAATGGTAGCTGAGAACCCAAGAACGTCAGGCTTTTGGAGCACTTTGGGACAACTCGCCACTGCTAACTTGTCACAGCCAATTCGCCACAGGACAACTCATTGCAGGATCAGAATTACAGTATACTAATATCAAAGAAATGGTGGAATAGAATCATTAGAGAAAGGGAGGCAAAAGGAGGGCCAGAATAAAATGTGAATGGCAAATATTAAAATATTTTTATTTATTTTAAATAATTAAAATTGAATTGTTAAATTGTCCCACAGCCAGTTATCCTCAGTGAGTTGGCCATGGTGAGTTGACCATGGTGGGTTGGCCGTGGAGAATTGGCTTTTGCAAGTTGTCACATTCCAACACCTCACAAATTCATATCACCATGACTTACCGTGTATGATTCTCATTCTTTGGTCCAGAAAAATCTAGGATTCAATTTAGAGTAAATTCACATACGATAGAAGTACAGAAATTTAATTAATCCCACCAAAATCAGTGGAAGGTATCTTTTCCAGCTAATTTCAGCTGATTTTTCAACTTGATTATCTTGGTTGAATGCTGATAAATAAATTCTATGCACTAAATACCTAGTACTTTCAAATTTATAGTAGAAAACTGTCAGTTGACAGTAGAGACTTATAATTAATCATTGTATGTCATAATTTACTGAAATTCCCCAGAGCAATTTCTTTAAAATGGAAAGTAAGAAGTAAAGCTATTTATTAGTAACTCAGACAGAGACATTTGGTTTGCATTTAATGTGCTGTAAATGTACCTGTTTATACTTTACATATGTAGTCTTCAACCTATGGACATTGGTTTAATGACTCTTCAAAGTTATAGAAACTCTGAAAAAAGTGATGTATGAGTAGTCATGTGATTGTGATCAAAACTTGCTTGGCAATGTGCATGTATTTACAAGGGTTGTTGTCACAGAGCCAGGCCAACATGATTGCTATTTGCATCCTTCCCAGGATCTTCCAACAAGCAAAGTCAGTGGAAGAAACCAGATTCATTTAGCAACCAGGTGATTTGCTAAATTACCACACTGATTTGCTAATGAAAGGTAATTAAAAGTGGCCACAACTCATTTAACAATTACATTGCTGCACAATGGAAGCTCCAGTCCCAATTATGACGGTAAGCCAAGGGCTACCAGTAGTTATATTTCAAAATTTTCACTACTCTAAATGTTGCAGTCTAATTCTCTCATAAAAACAATGGGTGAAAGAAATGTATGAAAAAATGTATGCAAGGCTGTTTTTGAAAATGAATATCTTTCAAGATTAGTCGGAATATTAGTCAGCAGCTCTGGAAGGAACTCTTTACTTAGCAAATGTAATATTGTTGTAACATGTGGTATGACTTCCTTCCCTTCCTTTCACATCCCTTCCTTTCCCTATCTTTTATTATTTAAAGGCATCATTACTTGTTTTCACTGTGTTTATAGACTTGAGTTGTGATCAGTCTGGAAGCTCTTAAAGTACTAAGGTCAGATTGACTAGTCTCTGTTCAGAATTATTACACACACACACCTATACACATACACATACACACACACACAGAGGGAGAGTTGGAAAGAGGGAGGGAGAGGGAGAATGTTGACAGCTACCTGGTAGAATACATATCCGCTTGGTGTACTATTTCTTTGTTATGTGTTAGACCTTTTGCATATAATATAATGGGATCAACTTTGCAGATCCTATAGTGATGTTAAGGGCTCTTTTGCTATCTTCTTGTTGTTGCTTTTAATTTATGTTTGAATGCTTTGAGTGCTTATGGATTTTAATTGATACTATGTTTGCATGCTACAGAATCATATTTCCTGGCTGCATCCATTTGCTAAATAAGCTGTGCTCTTCAGCTAGTGTAGTTGGAGTGTTGCAAGTCCTAATCTTTTCCTTCTTTCCTTTCTTCCATATTTTATTTTATTTTTTATTTATTTATTACATTGTTATGCCTCTCAACTCCCGAAAGACTCTGGGTGGCTTACAACAGAGATAGCAATAGCACTCAGATGTTATATTCTGCTTATCAGAGCTTTACAACACTCCCCAGGCATATTGCCCCCAAACAATCTGGGTCCTCATTTTACGGACCTTGAGAAGGATGGAAGGCTGAGTCAACCTTGAGCCTGGTTAGATTCAATCTGACAATCTGCTGAACAAGTCCTTAATGACCTCCTTATTCATCTAACGTTTGCTCTATGATTTCTGACAGGTACAGTAGATGTTCTACCTCTTAATGATGAGTTATTACAACATACCAAAATGGGGAAGCTCCATCCCTGCCAATATCAGCATCTGAGACTCTGACTTTATACAGGAGATGACTTTAGCATTGATTAAAAAACAACTCAGTCCATTTTTCCCACTGGCACCTCAAGCCTTCTTTCACCCTATCTACAGTACATCTTCTTGGTTATCAATTACAAGTGTGGCTCCATTAATCTCCTTGAAAGGAAAATATTTTTGATACAATGGCAACTCTGAAAAAAAAAGAAATCATTCTAAAGAGACGACATAAAAGGGCAGGCTCAGTGCAAAAAGTAGCTCTCTTAGGAGTTCTGTAATGACAGCACACAAATGCCTGAAAAGATTGATGGGCTCTTTTGGCTATACAGTAAGGTTACTCTTTCCTGTGTGTAAAAATGGGTTATTTGCCAGCCATGGTCTATAACTTCATTAGGTGAATTTTTCTTGGCTAAGGCACCAAAGTCAAATGCTCCATTTTCACCTCGTTTCTCTCTTTCCTGAGACTGATCCCCTCAACAATGAAGGAGGGGCTGACAGTTTAATGAGGATGTAGAAGACTAGGGATCCCACCTCTGCATTAGACACTGGGCAACTCACTCACTTGGACAATCACTCATCTAGGCAGGAAGAATAAGAGCAATGCATTATATCATTGCTGGAACACCATGTTAAATGTAGGGGCTAATATTTATAATAATATTGTGGAGCAATGTAGTATTTCATCAATGGCCAAGGCTACCAACTGGACAAAAATCTAGTGGATTGTACAATGAGTAGCGGCTGCTAGGGCCTGAAGTGTTGGACGAAATCTGCCAGGAGTAGGAATGCTTATTGAATTGTTAAATTCCCCGTTAGTTTACAATTCACATTACCACTTTGGGGAGATCATCCTGCAGCTGCTTGTGATATGGAATTCCCTGTGCAGGGATTCTCGTATTAAGGTCCAGAAGACAGGACAACAGCACACAGATATCTTTCAGCAACACCAGCCTCTTATGATAATATAGAGATAAGGGTGAGGTGTGAAGAATCAAAACAATGTGTAAGACAGAAGGCTGATCATTCCTCCCTCAACTTTTATTTTACTTTTGACTACTTTTTCCTCCAGGCTGTTTTCTTTCAACCTATAGCAAAACTGTTTAGATTGAAAAGGCTTGTAGGGAAAACAATTCAGGAAGTTAATAGGGAAGAGTGTTGGGCAAAGGAATTGTTCTGCATTTATGTAACAGTTTTCAAACTGTCTGATTACAAGAAATTTGTTTTAAACTTTCATTTAGGAGCCCCGGTGGCACAATGGTTAAAGTGCAGAGCTGCAGGCTAACTCTATCCACAGCCTGGAGTTCAATCCTCAAAAAGTTTTTTTTATTTTTTTTTACATGTTCAAAATATTTCTTATAATAAGGGAATATAAAAGCAACAACAACAACAACAACAACAATAATAATAATAGCCTCTATTGAAGAGAGCCAGCCCAGTATCTTCCAATAGTGTTGTGCTTTAATTTTCTCCCATATCAACAATAATGATTTTCTCATCATGTGTATTTTAAAGTATCCATGTATTTGTGTTCCTTGGTACCACAAGAATGTGTGCCAGCCCATCTGCAGGTCATGACCTTTTAAGGCTAATAATCTTACTTTTCTCAACTGCATCCATTCCTTCCTCCAAACTAGTCCAGCCGATTGATAATACAGTTCCCAGCCTGGTAGTCCAAAGCCTCCTCTCCGTCTTGCATCTTGCAACAATTTTAATTTAATTCTAGGCTTTTCCCCTTGCCAAATAAATTTTGAGACTATTTTGTTTAACTCCTCAAAGTATTTTTTGTCTAACCCTATCAGAACTGTCTGAAACAAATACAAAAAGCTCAGCAAAATATTCATCTTCACTGTCGCACTTCTTCACATTAATGATAATTGTAGATCCATTTTTCTAGGTCCAACCTAACTTGTTGGACTAACTTGTCATAGTTATCATTTCTAATTGTAATGCATTTTGCTGTCATATTGACACCCAGATATTTCACTCTTTTAACCATTTGAATACCCAATATTCTCTCTAACTCTTTCTTCTGTTTATCTGCAACATTCTTAACTATTATCTTTATCATCATCATCATCATCATTATCATCATCATCATCATCATCATCATCATCATCATCATCATCATCATTGCATTTGTTTAACTGTGATATATGCAAGAAGCATATGTGAGTGCTCATTTTTTTCATTGTATAATCACTTTTTTATTAGTCTTCAATCTTCCCAGCAGTCTTCCCATTCTTTAGCCTTATCCATAAGGATTTAGAAATGCATCTCAATAGGCATTTTTCAGATTATAAAGTAGCAATAGCCCTTAGACATAGTCTTAGACTTAGACTTCATGGTGCTTTACAGCTCTCTTTAAGATGTTTACAGAATCAGCATATTGGCCCAACAATTTGGGTCCTCATTTTACCAACCTCAAAAGGATGGAAGGCTGAGTCAACCTTGAGCTGGTCAAGATTAAACTCCTGGAGTAAGCAGTGAGTTAACTTGCAGCACTGCATTCTAACCACTGCACCACCATGGCTCTTGTATGAACAGCTAGAGCAATTCCAGAATGATGGGGAATAGTGTGTCTCTTCCATTCCCCCTATCAACTCCCCCCACAATAACTTTGTGATTTTTAGATATAAAATAAGCTTTACAGCTCCACCAAGAAAAAAGCAATAGGATTTTTTTAATGCTGTAAGCCACCCAGAATTGTTGAATATGAGATGGGTGGCAAATACATTTCATACATAAATGAATAATGAAATTTGTCCATTATGTTGAGAATAAGATAATAAAGCAAAACTCTTCTACAGGGGATAGAAACTTGCATAAAATTGCAAGCAGATCATTGAGACATTTATATCTAGGACCCTCAGTCTTTCATATACAAACATCTGAAAGTTACTTGGGACTGGATAAATGGCCCAATGTAGCACTGGTGTGCAACTCCTTAGAGCAATGTTTTGTTTTCAGATTCAAGGATAACTGCAAAAGGAAGCCATGCAATCATAAGAAATTATAGTATGTGGTTGCTTTCAAGACTTGCAACTGGG
Source organism: Boaedon fuliginosus (assembly GCA_027560395.1). Taxonomy (NCBI): domain Eukaryota; kingdom Metazoa; phylum Chordata; class Lepidosauria; order Squamata; family Lamprophiidae; genus Boaedon; species Boaedon fuliginosus. Next base: position 831,642 of record JANHGC010001890.1, read on the forward strand.
TACAATATTTGTTTCCCCATTGTAGAGCATCTTTTCAAACTAATCTGAAATAAGACATAAATATCCAACAGCAATATATCCAATAGCCCACTTTTAAATAGTTCTGAGAATTTCCAATCTCAGAAACTGAAATTATCTCTTTAAGGGTTTCTGTTGACAGGGGCCAACAAATTTAAAATCGTTGTTTTTTCCTTTTTCTAGTCAAGTTACATCATGGGATCAGGGCTGGGAAATTGAAAGCAAACACTTCAAGGCCTCTTCCCAGTGAAGAGTGGGATAAACTGGATTGACTCATCAATGGTGGGGATCCAACTCAAGTGCCATTACCATTAGTTCAGATTGTCTGTGGTTCTAATAGTATCCATGTAAGAATGATACAGTCAAACTCAACAGAAAATCTTGCAAGCAGAGATGGGAAAGTGTATCTGTCCATCCCATTTAAAGGCATACCTTTGAATAATTATTTGTGGTATAAAACCATTTAGGTCCTAAATTCTCTCCTGAATTCCAAACCAGATTATTATTTCTAGGTTTACTAGATGAAAGAATATTTTTTGTAAAAAAAATTTGGTTCATCAGGCTAGATTACAGAACATATTGTCCTTTTTAAATTAGAATGAGGTGAACAAAATAACAAGGAAAGCACATTTGCAAAATAAAATAAATAAAACAAAAAAGTTTGAAACCCTCCCCCCTCCAACATTTTTAGCAAACCACAAAACCTTCTTTCTGTTCAAAGCTTCTACATGGCTGAAATTTTATGTGCAAATTTGATACCACTCCTAGCCTGCATTTTTGTAAGAATCCATTTTTCTTAATTTTAAACATATTTTCTCCCAGCATATTATATAAAAATATGTTAACTGCTAAGCTATATAGAGAAGTTAATCTGAAAACACATACCACAATTTTCACATGTCGAAGAAAAATACAAGGAATATTTTGTAACTTAGGATACTTTGTTTTAGTCATGAATATTTGTTATTGGTATGTCTTATGAAATGTTATTCTGGCAAAGACATACTTAAAACCAATTTAAAGTATCCCTCAATGCTGCATGAGTTTGTAGACTGCTGAGCCTTAATTTGTTTTATTTGCCACTATAATTTGTTTTATTCAACTCAAGGTTGACTCAGCTTTCCATCCTTCCGAGGTCAGTAAAATGAGGACTGGGATGGTTGGGAGCAATATGCTGACTCTGTAAACCGCTTAGAGAGGGCTGTAAATTATTATTATTATTATTATTATTATTATTATTATTATTATTATTATTATTATTATTTATTCGATTTGTATCCCGCCTCTCTTCACC
>JANHGC010001891.1:0-11690 GCA_027560395.1 Boaedon fuliginosus
GCGGCATAAAAATGTAATAAATAAATAAATAAATAAATAAATAAATAAATAAATAAATAAATAAATAAACAAACAAACAAAAAATAAAAATTGGAGAGATATTTTTGTATAATTTTTCTTGAAACTAAAGAGATTTTAAAGATAATAGTAAGGATGATTTCTAATTTGGCTAATTGATGTCATTTATGATGTATTGGACAAATGTTTATTAGATAATTTGAAGAATGCCCATAATGACTCTGTGTAAGAAGACGATATATGTAAAGGAAAAATAATAAAAAACTTTTTTTTTGAAAGGAATGAAAGTCAGCTCAAAGAATAATAATTCTGCAGTCCATTTTTTTGCTTGGACATACCATACATACTTCAACAGCAAAGACAATGCCTTTTGTCCATGTCAGCCTACTAATAATTGGTGCAAAAAGCTTTTAGCTTTGATGGAAGAGAATTTATGGCAATCTCAAGGGCTGCAGTGGATCTGACATTACTGCAGAACCCACATTTTACCGTTTCACAGGAACAGATTTTTAACAGTTATTCCTTATTACATTAATTTAACCTCTGTTTTGAAAATAAAAGATTGTGAGTGAGTATTTTATTTTTTTATTTTTATTATTAGATTTATACCCCGCCTCTCTTCCCCGGTCAAGGGGAACTCAAGGCGGCTTACAACAAAGGTTAAAGTACAATAATAAAACATAATAAAAACAATAAAATACAATAAAATCCACAATAACACCACTCATAAACCATGCAAACAATCATTCTTCTGGGGGGTCATCAACTCCACGCCTGCCGATAGAGCCAGGTCTTCGTGACATGACGACGTGAGTTTGACACCCCTGATTTAAACTATCAAAGCAGGCAAAGAAAAATTTGTGGCCTATCAGATACTACTGAATTATAACTAGGCTGTGTTTATATATAATTGGGTTAACAAGTATTTACTGAATAAATCACAATTAGCTGGGTTTTGCAACACGCTAAACTATTAAGCATAATTTACAAATCACAATGACTGAGTTCATACAGCATTTTAAGCCACAACAGAAAGGCTTTATTGTGCCTTAATCCAGTCTTAGTCTCCTGCAACAGTGCTGTGCTGGCTGGAAAGTTATGGGATGTCCATTCAGTTGAAACACACTATACTAATAATTTCCTATGCTAATAATTTGTCTAAAACAGTATTTTTATTGATCCACCTGCTTCTGAATTATGGAAGTCAACCTACAACATATAGATAAAACTGTATGCTAGGTAAGGATTTCCTCATTACATTTTGACAGCTCCAAATGAAACTACAGAACAGTGGAGTAAAATTCTACCTTTAATCTACTTTAAGGAACATAGGTACTTCTCCACCTCTCTTGCACCCTTCTCAGTTAAAACAGCCAAATATCTGGGACTCTAGAAACTGAGCCAAACTGATCAACTATCAAGGTTTGTAGCTCATTGGGCAGATATCTGAATTAGGGTCCTGATCTCATTGCAGCACGTGGCCTCTGTATGCCTGGGTTTGTATGACACATGCAAGCAGAAAGCAGAAACTATATTTTAACCCCCCTTATTTTAGGCTGTGGTTGTATTTCAAAATATACATTAAATTAATCACGAGTAAGCAAGTCCTACAAGCACATCGGAGCTCCTAAAAATAGGACGGGGGGAGGGAATTAGGCTAAGGGTAAGGCCGCCTTCTGGATGGGGTCGACTCCCAGCATTTGTTTGGAAATTACAAATCGGACAGCTCGGGCAGCAAGTGGATAAGCAAAGGCATGTCATTTGCCCTGGGGCTTCTTAAAGAATTTGAACAACACACTGCCAACTCTTTTCCGCCCGCCTCCGCGTCTTAAAGGAAAAACCCCAAGTGCAGCTGGCGAAAGCGCAAACTGTCTGCGGCTGAGAGTCCCCAAGCGCCCAGCCAGCCAAGTCGCCTCCGTGCCCGAGTTGATTAGGATATTCGCTTAGGGCAGAGGTCAAAGCTGGCTGGGGAATTCTGGGAGGTGAAATCCGCCAGGCTTAAAGTTGCTAAGGTTGCAGACCCCTAGCTTAGGGGACAGTGTTACTTTCGACCACCCGAGTTTCTAATCAGACTTTCCCAATGAATCTCAAGCGAGGTCCACACACAAACAAGTTTACGAGCCAGTTGCCAAAACTTCACTTCCCCTTCTCTCTCGCTCCGCACGCTGCAAAAAAATCTGCAAGCTAATCTTGTCTCCAGCCTCGCCGTCATCGGTGGGCGGACTTTTTGAACTGCCCTCCTACTCTACTCCTGAGGAGCGGGAGGGGAAGGGAGGAGGAAAGGTCCCAACAAAGAAAGCGCGTGTTCGGAGGAGCTGGCCCAAACTTTCGGTTGAGTTTCCTTTCGTTGCGTTGCGCTGCGTTCCGATTCGGATTCCCGCTCCCTCCCCACCCCCGATCGCTTTCGGGAGCGGAGGCACTGTCCCGGTCTTCCCCGGAGGATCGAGCCAAGCTGGCAGAAAAGCTCCAAATCCGGCAGAAGCAACGCCAGTAAGTCATTTTTGGGCTGGCTGTCCTTGAGCCAGGTGTAGGTAGCCTGGGACGGTGGGTTAGGTGCGGCGGAAGACATCGCTGCAGAAGAGGTGGCAGCCGAGCTGGACAGGTGCCGAGTCCGACCAGGCAGATCGGCGCTGAAGCCGAGCTTTAAGAATCCAAACTAAATCCGGACAGCTGGCGAATCGCGAGGTGTCCCGGCCTAGCGAGGGTCGTAGCAAAAAAAAATAGCTTTTAAATTCTTCGAGCGCGCCTGCCGATCGGATTTTGGCAGAAAGATAACAAGATGCACAGTGTTAGGCAGTGAGGAGTGGGGAAGGGTTCCTGAAGCCACCGGCATAATATATAAACACTCATTTTGAAACTATGCATCTAAGAGAAAGGGAAATCTGTTATGATTCACTAAAGGATGACTTGAATTAGGCTTGGTCGGCTGTTCCTCTTTGGAGCCAAGTCTAATATGGACAGCTTGGGGAAAAAATAAATACATTTGAATGATCTCATCGGATTCTTTGCTTACAAAATAGTCTGGGCTTTGTATTTTGTGAGTGGCTTAGCAGGCTTTAGAATAGACATGCCACTTAAAAATAGAGGCATGCAGTTGGAAAGAAAACGTTGCAATTTGTTATAACATAATTCTCTTTTATATCATTTAATTGTTTATAGAATAATTCTGTACAGCTTTTAGCAAACGAAAGTCCTGTTTGAGTTCAAAAGAAAATCCTTACATTTTACTGATTACATTCCAGATAAGCAGATTCACTTGATTTCAAATACTCCCTGAACATGTTGACACCTACAAACTTGTGCTATAATCAGGTTAAACTTTTGCAGTGGCTTAATACCAGGTACAGTCATCATGACAGGACTGTAGCTTCAGCTTGGCATGGCTGTGAAAAATTTGGTAGCAGGATTGGCAAAAACAAATCTGGTCACCAAACATTAGTTGTTTCACTTCACATGCCAGCCTGTCTCCTTATGAAACTGAACAATAAATATTCTGCCTTGGACAGCAGGTAAGATACTAGAAATGAGTTGCATAGGATACCAAACCTATTATTTAGAGAAATGCATGCAATAGGGTAAGGTAGAATATTAATAAAAATATAAGATATGAAAAGTCTGTATTATAAAGCAGGGTTTATTTCAGCTGTAATAAAAGAATTGCCCAAGTATAACTTGAAGCTTGCTGCTGCAGCAGTAATACCAGCTTTATTATGCCGCATCCCCTGAAGCATCCAATTGCAAAACGTTGTCAAATGGCAATGCGGGGGGGAGGGTTCATTTGGTTTGTATTTTATTTTTCAGTTTGTCCTTCTTGAGCCAGTGCACAAACTGAAATATCGTTTATGCATTTCCCAGCATATCAACATTTTTCTCAATTTTAAATACACACAATTTGCACACCTTAAGGGGAAATGAACAAAAAATTAAAATACAGTAGGGAAACTTGCTTGCAGAAATATGACCATATTTAAAATGGGCATAAAATGTATGTATTTGAACTCCACTATAATGGGCAATTCTTCATGGACATGATCATTTGGATCACACTGGACTTGGTGTTTCTTTAGGCACTATTACTGTGCTGTACCATCTAATAATAATCCTCTGAAGTAGTTTTGTTTTTACCTCCTGAAGAAGTGTCCCAAACACTTATTTTATAAAAGTTATTTGTGCCATGGGCAATCAACTGTTGTGGATTGTATCATTTGAGTCTATATTACAGATTCTAATCCATGTCTGAATTTTTTTGTCAAGTCAAGGAATTAAGCTAATGTGTATGGAGATGTGTGATTTAATCACTGAATCTAATCCAGGGAAGCCAGTTATCAGGAGCTCTTAGGTAGCTTAGAAATTGCTTATCTTGCTTCTTTCGAGAATGGTTCAATCCTGGATTTGGCATGTAAATGGCCTTGGTCACCCTAATTGATTAGATCATCGTGGGTAAAAGATAAGGGACCAAAACCCTGTTGGCACGATCATGTGCTTTCATGGTTTGATGTTTTCAGAATCTCCATGTGTCCGGGCTGTAAAGGACTGGGAAAATAGTTAGCCAAAGCTGAATTCAAACAGTATCAATAATACGTAGACCTTCTGGGGAGGTCGCATTGCCTTTTACGGAGCATACAATATTTACAGTATGTTGTCCTCTTGGATCCAAAAATGACACTGGGCAATCCTTAACATTAATGGCAAAGATACACATGTAATGCAGAATAACTACAAATCTGTGACAAGATTGAGCTGAAAAAACAGCGGCCTCCTTTCATGAAAGAGATGGACTAAGTTTGGTGATTCATAAAATGCTAACCTGAGGGCTGTACAGTAATACGTGTTATGTGAGGTAACCCTTGAAGATGTCTTGAATTGGAATTGGCCCAGCAAATTAGAAGCAGAGTAAAATTAAATTTGATAGATTCTCCTATTTATTGTGTTTTTGTTAGCTAACTATTTAACTGTTCATATAGTTAAAATATGAAAACATTACCTACGTTTGTTTCTTTCTTCTTTACTTCCTCTTTTACCGCTTTAGGTGTCAAGAGAGATACAAAGTTCTGGTTCTTGCACTTCTGGTGGGCTCCGCCATTGTTATTTGATGTTGTAGCATATCTTTGATATTGTCTCTCCATCTTCTGCCTTTGCCTCAGTGCCTCATGTACTTTGGCCTTCTCTTTTTCTATATGACTTGTATAGACACCCAAGAATCTCAAGTCATTCTCTCCAAGTGAGCAAACCATTAACTTGCTGTTTTAATATGTAGTTTAAGGTTGATTCTATTCCTATGTTTATTTATTGGTTATTATTATTTGAGATAATTTACTGGATAGTATTTGAGATTAATTCCTAATATTTGGCTTTGATCAATACTGTATTTATTATTTAGTGTTATATGTTAGGTCTATGATAAGCTTTATAGGGTTTTTTGATTTAAAGAAAATTCAGTCAAATTACTATGTTGGAGCAGATTGATCAACTTATGTTTTTACTTACCAAAATAGTTTTTGCATAAATTCTCTTCAGCTGCTTCTCTACTACTTCAGACATATATTGTGTATATATAACAGGCACAGAAGAAACTTGCCTTGATGTAAAGCAAGCCAGGGAGAATTAAATCCACCTTGATATTTATAAAGTAGATTATCTTCCCTCTATGCTTCACTGTACATCCTGAGATGGATTAGATCAGTGGTTCTCAACCTTCCTAATGCCGCGACCCTTTAATACAGTTCCTCCTGTTGTGGTGACCCCCAACCATAAAATTATTTGGGACCACATATGGGAATATGTGTTTTCCGATGGTGTTAGGCGACCCCTGTGAAAGGATCGTTCGACCCCCAAAGGGGTCCCGACCCCCAGGTTGAGAACCACTGCTCTAGCAAGAGAAGCTGTTGTTCCAGTAGGCCATCCAGAACAAGAACCTTGTGGAGATGATTTTGGCACACAAGGACTGTAAACATTAGGAATTCAGGCTTCACATGGGAGTTGCGTTGAGGACTCAGACAAATCTGCAACATTGTGTATGTGACACTATATTTACAATTAAGCATTACAAATTACTGAATGTTTCTGTGAGCTGCTAGGATTATGATGCATGAAATGCATGTAGTCCTCGACTCATAACCACAACTGAGGCCAGAATTTATGTTGCTAATCAAGACGATTGCTAAGTGAGTCAACTTTACAACCTTTTACTGCCACAATTGTTAAGTTATTAAGTGTAGCATGAGGTTGTTAAGCAAATCCCCTATTGACTTTTCTTGTTGGAAGCGAGCTGGGAAGGTCACAAATGGTGACCCCTACATAATCCTCGGATACGGCAACCATTGTAAATAAATGCCAGTCGCCAAGTGTCCAAAGTTTGATCACATGACTGTGGAGATGCTGCAATGGTCATTAGTGTGAGGACCAGATGTACATCACTATTTTTCAGTGCTGATGTAATTTTGAACGGTTGCTAAGTGGATGATTGTAAACTGAGGACCGTCTGTAGGCGATTGTGTAAACTTTGATTTATTTACAACACTGTAACTAATATATAAATTGCTCATAATCCTTAATTTGCCTTTATTAACACAGGATCAAACTCCCTAGCTAACTCCTGCTTTCTTTCTGAACTTCTTCTCTCCTCCTTAAGATGTGGGTTCATTCTCCTGTTCATTGATTGGATCACATTTCATTACTGTGCCAAGCAATGCAGAACGGTTCTTTGGCAGATGAAAGTTTAGGAGGAAAAAAACCACTTCTCTGAAAGTTCCATATTGAAAAAAGTGTAGTGTAAAATGCAAGATGCAATGACTGTGCTAAACTATGATTAAAACTGGTTCAACCAAGCTTTTTGAATAAGACAGAGATTATGGATTCACATAATACCGCTAGGCCCATTTTAAGCCCAAATGCACAACTGCATAATTGCGGGTTGTGTGCCAGTTACGCCCTTTTCTGGATCCCTACTCATGGTACTCATGCCCTAGTCACGTCACATCTTGACTATTGCAATGCGATATACATGGGGTTTCCCTTGAAGGTCATCCAGAAGCTCCAGTTGGTGCAAAATGCAGCGGCCCACATGGTTTTGTGCAAACATCAGTGTACATATATATCATCTCTCCTGCGGGAGCTGCATTGGTTGCAGATTTGCTTCCAGGTGCAATTCAATGTGTTGGTTGTCACCTTTAAAGCCCTTCGTAGCTTGGGACCAGGTTATCTGAGGAACCATCTCTTACCGATCACATCTACCCGACCCACAGTGGGGAGGCAGGGAATGCTGTGGGTCCCATCCCTGAGGGAGATACACCTGGTGGGACCCAGAAGAAGGGCCTTCTCCGTGGTGGCCCCCTGTCTCTGAAACATGATTTCCCCCAGAAATTAGAATGGCCCCCACTCTAACACTCTTCTGGAAGATGCTGAAGAGCCTGGGGAATGTAGAGCGGGATGGAACCCATTAAATGGCTCATATGATATGTTGTCTCTGGGGCGGGGAGTTATTTTATTATTTTACTATATATGATTCTCTCTTTTATTAGTTTTATGGTTTTTTATATTATGTTTTTATATTCTTGTAAGCTGCCTTGAGTCGCCATGTGTGAATAGGCAGCAATATAAATCTCCTAAAACAATAAATAAATAAATAAATAAAAGGAACTGCATATGGCTTGTGAATCTGGGCAATGTTATTTAGGATATTGGGCACCTCGTTTGTTCATGAACATCTAATCTGGTTTCCATAGTTATGGAGGTCAAAGTTAACAAATTCAGTTTTGGACATCTATTAGTTTGGTGAGACAAAAGGATGTACAGGTAGTCCTCAACTTACAACCACAACTGGGACTGGAATTTTGGTCATTGGTTGTTGAGTGAGATGTCTATATGACTGCTTCCCTCAATAATCACATCCCAGCACTCCTGGTTGCAGTTCTTAATTGATTTTCCAGGTCATTAAGCGGATGGAGCAAAAGAGAACTGAAATCCTCCTAGCAGGCCACCCTTTCACACTCAGATGTTCCTGCACCCGCCAAAATGTTTCAGTGCTCTTCTGTGGACTCTAGTTATGGAGTTGAAATCTTCAGGATTTCTCATCCATCCATGCATGGAGGGGAAATCATTCCTGGGGATGTGTGAATGGAGCTGAAACCCTCAAGATCTCAGCCTTGTTCCAGCAGCCTACACAGAGACTTCAGCTTCCCTCTTTCCTCGCTGCTTGCAAGTTTCCCTGCTGCCTTCCTCATTGAGTCTGGGAAGCTGGCAGAGACGATTCCAAACAACAATTCCATGATTGTGCGGCACTTGGCAATTAATCATAGATGTAGGTTGGTTGCGTAGCACCCTAAACAATATTTTACAACAGCTGGAAGTGCCTTACAGGCCTAAAGCATTCTTTCCGATGTCGCCATAAATTTGAACAGTCATCAAACAGCTAGTCATAAGTCAAGGTCTACCTGTACTGACTTGGAAGATAATGTAAATCAGCCTTTGGTTAAGGCCGATATGAATGAATTTCATATTTTGATTCAAAATATGAAATCAAGCACATGACATACTATTTATTTTATTTATTTATTTATTTTATTGGATTTATACCCCGCTTCTCTTCCCTCTGGTCAAGGGGAACTCGAGGGGGCTTACAGCAGTTAAAATGGGTGCAATAAAGATAATATTAAAAACCACAATATAATAATTTAAAAGTACTATACAACTCAATCATACTCCAATCAGTAGTCATTCTTCGGTGGGGGGGGGGCATCAATCGCAAGTCCGCCGACAGAGCCAGGTCTTAGTGGCTCTGCAGAAGGCCAACAGATTAGGAATGGTTCTGATCTCCACGGGTAATTGGTTCCAAAGGGCTGGCGCTGCCACAGAGAAGGCCTTAGCACGGGGGCCCGCCAGCCGACATTGTTTAGCTGACGGGAGCCGAAGCAGACCAACTCTGTGGGATCTAACTGGGTGCTGGGAGGCAAGAGGTGGCAGAAGGCGGTCTCCACCCCGCTCCTAAGCCATGAAGGGCCTTAAAAGTTGTCACTAGCACCTTAAATTGTATTAGTGTGCACACCTGTATTTCCTCTATTGACATAAAGTAGGCAGGTTGGACCGTCACAGTGCATGTGGCAGCATGTCAACAACAGCTATGGGACTGTTTTCAAATTCAGTTCCCATAAAGTTGGTTCTTTATTTAGAAGCAAAGCCTGATTGCCAATGCAGAAATATTTTACAATTAGATTAATGCTTTTGGACCATTTCTAATTTCTCTTTTCCTCTGCCAATCACCCTTTCCCAAATTACAAAGCTTTTCAAATTAAAAGCATTCTGTCATATATTATTAGGGCACTACACGTATTATTGGTCTGACTTAATTTTTAAACTCTACACAATTGAGAAATTTTATACAGGTAGTCCCTGGGTTGTTTGACTTATGGACAATTTGTACTTATGAATGGGCTACCTGTTACTAAAAATGGCAGAATGTGTGCTCCTTCCTCCAACTGATAAACTGCTGAAGCTGTATAATGTTTTCATGAACTGCGGAAACCTCAGTTTTTAATATATACCCTCTTTTCAGTAGTTGCATTGCATGTCTTCAGCAGTTTAACTCAAGGAAGAGAGTGCCGTCCGCCATTTTTAATCAAAGGCAGTCTGTTCCCAAGTTTGAATTCTGATTTACATACAAAGTTGAGTTAAAGATAAATTTAGAATGGAACTTGTTCTTAAGGCAGATACTGCCTGTATTGGACATCGATCATTAGATTAAGATATATAAATTATACAGATAGAAAATGTTATCCTTTCCAAATCTGTTGTTGTTTTCCAAATACATTGGGTTTACAACTCCAGGAATTTTCTCCCATCATCTTCTATAGTTGGTTAAGACTGTTAAAATCTGTTAACACACACCGTGCGGTATTATAAGACAAATTATTTTGTTTATAGGTAATGAGTGTTCATAGCCTTTCATGGAAACTGAAGAACAATCTACTGGGTTATTTGTAATTTGCTTATTATGAAGTGTATACAACAAAGTTTAATGGACAAAACATTGTAAGGTAATTTTAAGCTGAAACCTGATGGCTTTGTGAAACGGAACAGTAAGAAATAAGTGTCTTTCATACTTTAAAATCCCTAATAGTTAGATTGACATGATTGGGTTTAACTTCTAGATCCAATGAAGAGTAAAAATGATGGAACCCCAAGAAGCAGACACTACAGTAAATCAATGAGGCTGTCTTGCACACTTGCAGGTTTAAACCACATATTTAGTATCCATTTGAGAAAAGCACACCAGCTGACGAAATAGTCATTCTGTGCATGAATGCGGACACCTGGCATGCTGCCAGACACTGCCAGATGTATACTGTAATTAGACAGTGTCTGCTAATGCTAAGCAGTCATATGTGGTATCCCTTTAAATCAGTGCTAAGTCTCACGATTCTGGATTGGCAGGGGGCAGCAGAGGACATGAATGAAAAATCCATAAGTATACAAGCATGTACTTAACCTGTACTGTCTATAATCCCTCTGTGTCATGTGTGTTCTCTGGCTAACAAGGGGATAGATGGCAACAGTTTATGTTACAAACACTCCATGTTGCTTGCCAGAAAATAGATAGATGGGGCATTCTAATCTTGATGGTTAATAAAATAAAAAAAATTATTTTGGTATACTGAGTGAAACAGCAGTGCTTCACTTATGCTTTTTTCCTTGTGTCTATTTTAAATATGATACATAAGCACAAATGTTCTATTAAATGACCTTTCTCAGTTTGATTGTCCAGAAGACACCAGGAGAAAACCAGGAGAAATTATAAAAGTCAACAGCAGGAAAGAGAGAGATTCAGATGAGATTAAAATCATTCCAAACGCCATTTGTAGCAGATATATTTGCGGGGGGGGAAATATAATGAGTATATGGAGGAGAACATTTTAGAACAGTGTTTCTCCATGCTGCCTGGGCAATTTTAGGACCTGAACATCACACATTGTAAAGTTGCCAACATTGAAAAGTATTGCCCTAGAGTGTTAACATCTGTCAAATCTATTAGCAAAGTTATTTGCATGCTTCTTTTTAAACTGTTTTTTGCACTTAGATATTTCTTTTTACAGCATACCTACATGTTCTGTCACTTTAGCGGTTAAGCTAGTTTGTGTTTTTTGTTTGCTCTGAAAAAACATGACTACTACAAAAATGGAACCCTCTTATTTCTTTAAATCCATTTCAGTTTAACTTGAGCTTCTGATTAGAATTTCTGTTGTCAGACATGGTGAGAAATGTGTTTTTACCTTCTGCATAAACATGTTCTTTACGAAACACGAGTCACGGTTTCTACATGTACTTGTGAAAGAGTCATTTTCTTCTACTGGGGTGAGAGGTGATTGATTGAATCAGTGAGTTTGATATCTGGATACACACATCACACTGGGCAATGATTTGCTTAAACAGACACCACTGCCTACATTCACACAATGTTTGAAGCCAAAAAGACATTATAGCTTAGGACAGTGGTTCTCAAAGTGGGCAGTATCGCCCCCTAATGGGTGTTGGAGCAGCCTAAGGGGGTGTTGGAACCTCCACGTGGAATTAGGGGGCGCCAGGAACCAATCGGTGGGCGGGAGAGGATTCAGCCGGCTCCCATGCTGCACCTGCGCAATGAGCCAAGGGAGGGGAGGGGCTTCTCACTGAGAGCTTCC
>JANHGC010001891.1:54943-67715 GCA_027560395.1 Boaedon fuliginosus
AACAGGATGACAAGGGGAAAGAAGAGGAGGAAGAGGAGGAGAGGGAAGAAGAGGAGCACTCACACATACATAAATACTGGGCCAAAGCCAGGAAAGAGGGAGGAAGGGAAGGAGAAGGAAGGGAGAAAGGAGGATGGAGGGAGGGAGGAACAAATATAGAGGGTAGGAGAAGTGAGGGACATAAGGAAGGAGGGAAGAAGGAAGGTAGGATGGAAGAAAGTTGAAGGAAGTTGCCAGTTCAGTAAAAAAAAACCTGAGCAAGGCCGGGTCATCAGCTAGTAGAACTATAAATGTCAATAGGACCTGGATTTTATCTAGATGAAGACCATGTTGCCCAGTGCTGACCCAGATTTCAAACAACTTAGCATTAACTGTTTATCTAAACCTGAAGCTAAAAGAAGAAACAACGATATAGAAAGAAAAAGAAGAGATGGAGAAACAAATGTGCAAAAATAAAAAGAATTGAGCCCATCAAGTTTTAAAGATATTCTTCCTCAGAAAAGAACAGATGAACAATTTGATTTGGTGGAACAAATGTCCTGGTTTATCCACTCACTTCTTTTCTTTTTGTTCTTTCGTCTTAAAGAATATCAAATACACTTCCAGTTATTTGGGGCTATACTAAACTTAGCATTGTGTTAAATACTAAGTGGTCATGGAACTTGTAGTCCAACAGCTGGAGGGCACCCAGCTAATTGTATTTTTACTGCCAGGAAGCAAATCATAGCTTACCATCTCTGGGGCCAAAATAATTTGACTGGTCTAAAATGTAATTCATTTTGATTCTGGCAAAATATATTATCCCTCTGTCTATTTGCTTAACTTAACTTCCTACCCTTGGACTCAAGATGGAAGAAAAAAAATGTGCACATCCATTTTAATTCAATTGCTCCAGGTGTGTGTGTGTGTGTGTGTGTGTGTGTGTGTGTGTGTGTGTGTGTGTGTGTGTGTGTGTGTTAGTAGTTGCCAGGTGTCTGGAATCCTCATTCTGGCTGCCAAGCCCATCGTTAGTTTGATTTGAAACTCATGTGAAGTGGTACATCAAACATTGGCACAGGCTCAGCAAGTGTGAAAGCGCTGAACCTATGAATGACTCCTGGCTATTTTATTTTTTTGCTCTTTAAAAGACCATCTGCCTGTAAAAATCATCTATAAATGCTCCAAATATTTAATGTAAGCAAAGAAAAACATTGACATTTGGCTTAACTAGTAGAGGCTCAAGAGGGCTGGTGAGAACCAGAGAGCTTTATGCTGACGTCCTACTTTGGGAAAATGAATTTAAGAGCATTTCAAAACAGTGAATAGAAAGGAAAATGAAAAAAGACATCAAAATAATCTGCTTTCAACGTCTATTATACTTGTTGCTGAATGTATGTTTGTGTGCAGGCATAGTATGTATAAATAATGGTTGCTGCTATTTTAAATCACTATTTTAGATTCTTTTAACACTCTTTAGGCCTCTGGATCCCACCCATGGTCCTGCTCCCTAAACTTCATTCCTCCATTCAATAACTCTCAGGCTCCCCCAAAACATTATATGCATCCATTTTTATAATTCTGAAAATGGAGGAGAAAAGTCTGAAAAAGAAAATGGCCAATTAAAAATCAGCCATTGAACTTCATGACTTTTGAAATCAAACCTAAACTCACCTTTCAATCCAACCAATAATGTTACTAAGAACATTAGGACAACTCTCCAAGACCAACTCACCATAGGACAACTCGATACAGGACAATTTGCTGCAGGACAATTCAATGTTACATTAATCATTTCATTCCGTTACTTTTATTAGTGGTGACCATGTTTTCATCGAAATTATTGTAAATCTTGTTTTTGGATTGATTTTATTTTATTATTTTTGATTATGGTTACATTGAAATTAATTTAACTTGTATTTGTTGAATTATCCTGTGGCAAGTTGTTGGCCAAGGTGAGCTGGCTGTTGCCATTTATCCCATTCTGCACTAGTATGCTGATGTCACTGGGCTTTCCTTGTGGCAATAAAAGGCTGATTATATGAGACAAAGTGTTAATGAAAGACCTGACTGTTGGTGTACTAGTTCTTTAGGGAGAAAAACCCCCTCTGCTTTTCATACCAATGGTTAACAAGGGATATTCAGATAATTGGGTCAGTGGCAATTTCACAAATGTCAAATTATAAAACATGCATTTGCATTCTCATTTTCAATAATGACATCACAAAGCAGAGGCAAAGAGAATTACACAATACGGCTTTTAACCATATTTTTAAGATATAAGACGCACTTCCCCCACCTCTAAAAAAAGTGGGTGGAAATGTCTGTGCGTCTTATAGAGCAAATACGAGCCTGTTTTTGGGCTTCCCTCCACGTGTCCCATTTTTGGCCTCCCCGGTGTCCAGAAGTACTGTGCAGGCCAAAAATGGCCTGTTTTTGTAGAGTGCTTCTGGATGCTCGGAACGGCAAAAATGGGATGTGCTGAGGATTTGGGAGGCCAAAAACGAGCCCCTTTTTGGCCTGCAGAGTGCTTCTGGACACCAGGGAGGGAAAAAATGGGATGCATGGAGGGTTTGGGAGGCTAAAAATGGGCCTGTTTTTGGCCTGCAGAATGCTTCTGGGGGACAGGGAGGCAGAAAATGGGACGCGCAGAGGCCAAAAACTATTTTTTTTCTTGTTTTCCTTCTCTAAACCTAGGTGCATCTTATGGTTCAGTGCATCTTATAGTCAGAAAAATAATTTGTTGGTTTTCCTCTTGTTCTTTTAATAGGCACATATATCCAACCATCTTTTATTGCCTATGTGTGTGAGAGAGAGAGAGTGGGAGGGGGGAGAGGGAGAGAGATGTGACAAAAGGCAATATTCCATTTCTCAATTTTGATATAATATGTTGCATTTACATATCAGGAAAAGAGCTACCAAAATTTGACAGCCATGTAGCTGATTCAGGTTACAATTTAAAAATGGAAAAACTAGATTAAGAACATTGAACAAACAATTTTGGCCAAAAGTGAAATGAGGTTTATCAGTTCTTAATGTACAGCACCTAGCACCATTATTGGTCAAGGCCTCCAGATGGCACTATGAAGCAATAGTTTGAAGGTATAGCATGGTCATTTGTTGCTTTGGCTAGAATTCACACTATTCTTCCATATAAGATCCCTTTAAGGTAGTTGTGTTGCTCTAATAAATTAGTATAGAAATGTTAGGAGTTCTCATCAGCTGAATAACTATGTTTTATTGGCTCCATTTAACTGAAGGTGCTTAGATTTTAATACATCTAGTAAAATATCTGGAGCTGACCACTCAGATTCAAGACCTGAGTGCCATGCAATGGGGTGAGATCCTGTTACTTGTCCCAGCTCTTGCCTATCTACAAGTTCAAAAGCATGCAAATGCAAGTAGGTAAATAGGTACCACTTTGATGAGAAGGTAACAACATTCTGTGCACCTTGGCATGTAGTCATTCTGGCCACATGACCATGGAAATGTCTTCAGACAACACTGGTTCCCTCAACTAAGAGGAGATGAGCACCGCCCTTAGAGTTGGACATGACTGGACAAGGGTAACCTTTGCCTTTACCACAATATCTCCACATATCAGCATAAAAAGTTTTTCCCTGTAAGCATGAGAACTTCTATAATATACATTCCTTCACTACACCTAAAACTGTATTTACCTCCTCCAATTTTAAAGATTTTTTTTTGCTTATCCCAACAAATATTCATGTGTCTGAAGACATGGGTTGATGTCTTTATCTCAGTTTGTAGATTCTAGGACTAGTTAAAATAATCCATACTAAATTCAAACCTAGACACTTGGATAAAAGCAGAAACAGAATGTGATCTATTACAGAAGAAAACAATCCATACTGCCTTTCCACCCCTGAAATAGATCATATCCCATTTCTTCCTGCTTTTAATTCTGGGATTATACAAATCCTCATACTACATACAGCATGTACTGAATACTAGATTTTTTTAAACTATGATTGGCCAGTCTGGCTAGGAATTCTAGAAACCTTAATCTGAAAATATAGCACTTCACTGGAAACAGCTACTATACTCAACCATGTTGTGATGCTGAGGCTTCTTAAAAGAACTAACTTCCCCAGGATATGACCAATTCACATCAAGCAGGAAGATTAGTCATAACTCAAATGGCTCAACAATAACATTAGCAATAGCAAGATGGGGACAGAGAAAAACTTGAGAAAAAAATAAAACAGTTTTATTGGGCAATTTATTCTATATATGATTGCAGTTGTTGCCCCTGAGGCCCAGAATCTAGAATGCAAATTATTTTTCTGCCTCCAGAGGTTTTCCTTTCAAACTGTTCATGATTCATTTCATGTAACTTTATGAATACAAGTTTGCATTCTTAGTGCTAGAGTTATTAAAACAATTCAATTTATCCTGTGGTCTTGATTTTCACTTCAAAATTATCAGTCTTACATTTGTCTGAATCAATATTAGCTAATTTATTCTCACAATGTTTTATGTGTGCAGAATAAATGTAGTAATATAATATAATGACCAAATATAGCAAAATACTATATAATTGCAATGCAACTCTGCGTTTTTGAATTCACATTTCTTTCTTACTGTCCCCTTTGTTTTTGTTTTTTAGACCATTACTAGCATCTGCAGAAGTGAAAAGGAAGCTAAATTATTTTCACTTGCTTAGTACAATATATCACACTCACTAAAATAAAGTAATAATCTAGCTCGAAACTACTGTATATCAACTAACTTTTATTGCTGATTTCAACTCGAACCATAGTGTTTATCTGCTTTAGTAGTAGAAATATTTAGGTGGATGAGATCTAGGATAAAAAGACAACTGAAAACATGTTTAGTGAAGACCATCATCATGTGCTTAATTTAGTCGTTCCAGAGCAATATTTGGTCTGAATGAAAGGTACCCGACTTCTTGTGACATGAATTCTGTTGTAATATTGCAACATACAGACCATTGTAATAATACAGTGTATTAGAATGTGCTGTAATACATTTCTTCATGACTAAGCTGTGTCCTAGATGATGCATTCAAATCTGTGTAATCCTCCATTTCCCCCATCCTATTTACTTAAGAAGGGTATTTATAGTATATATATATATTCATTTATAGTGAAACATAAACTTTATTTCCCCTTTTAAATAAAGGGTAACAGACGTTCCCATTTCATTTTCATTAAGATAATATAGGTAGTCCTCGACTTACAGCCACAATTGAGCCCAAAATGTATGTTGGTAAGGAAGACAGCTGTTAAGTGAGTTTTGCCCCATTTACAATGTTTCTTGCCACAGTTGTTAAGGAAATCATTGCAGCTGTTAAGTGAGTAACACGGTTGTTAAGTGGATCTGGCTTCCCCATTGACTTTGCTTGTCAGAAGATGGCAAAAGGGGATCACATGACCTCAGCCCACTACAACCATCATAAATATGAGTCAGTTGGTAACCATCTGAATTTTGATCACATGATCATGGAGATGCATCAGTGGTCGTAAGGAGTGCATTTTTACAGAGCCACTATAACTTTGAAAAACAAACTATTCTGAGTTGAGGACCACCTGTATGTATTTTAGCAATCTCCAATATAAAATGAAGATTTTCCATGGACAAACTTCGTTCAAGATAGTTGAAGTTGATAGTTGTTATGTACTCTTACAATTTTATCTTCCATCTTCTCATGAATAACAGGGATGGGCTAGGATTTCTAAGATAATAAGTGCATGGCAGATTATTCCTCTTTATTTCCAGAGAATCAAGTGGCTCAGTTTTCATACTAAAACTAAGTCTGTATAATACAAGATATACTATATTTTAGGAAATCAGTTGCAGATAGCAAGTAGTGACTTCAGGATCTGCATCATAAAATGCATGAAAATTCATCCAGTCGGGTCACTAGAATCAGGTTTAATATCCATGAGCATTTTCCATGTGGTCTTGTTCTAATACCAACAAGGAAAACAAAATAAAAACACCCTGTTCTTGTGCGAATATGTCTTCCTCTAGTAGAATTCTGATTATTAGAGTGGTGGAGAGCAAAGTAAAATAGGAAGCAAACCACATCTATACAGATGACTCTTATGAGGAATATAGGTCAACTACCCAATAATTAGCCCAATGGGAATACAGCCAGGAAATCAAAATAACAATCAAATGTAAATGTGTGATGGAAACTTTAATAATCCATGCAGCTAGGACATAAAATTTTCATAATCTTATTCCCGTACACAATTCATCTGAAAACTGGGCTGAACATGCTCTGAACATTCTAAATATTAAATTTCAGGAAAGTGGTTACTAATCATACTTAGTAACTACTTACATATTTACATACATATGTACTTACAACTATTACATTTATGCTAACAAACTTTGCCTATAACCACCAATATTCTGCTGGAGATTATATTTTTGTACTGTACTTAACTACCAAGAGAACCCTTTAAGATTCCAATGGAGACATAATAGCATAAACAAGTACATGTACATTACAACAATAGATAACCAGCATTCCAGATGTTTTTAACCAACCCCACAATCTGCACCATTAGTCACGACCTATTAGAAGCTGTAGAACAACTGCAGCACACCAGCTTGCCAGCTTCTACTATATGATATCTAAATTTTATTTTTCTAAATGAAAGAGGATGACTGCTATTTATTGGCTACATTATCTAATTTTTGTTTAATATGGCCAGATTCAACAGAAACAAAATGTAGTAGAAAACTTCACATTCCTTTCAAACAGTATTCTTATTTTGCAATATTTTAATACTTAAATCTTTATTTGCTAAAAGAACACTCCTTGGGTTCTTCAGCAGCCTGTTCATCCATTTATACATAAACTACTGCTACTGAAATGAATGCAATTTCTTCTCATATAAGTGTGCATGGTTTTAGCTGTAAATTCCTAGGATACTTTTGAACAAAAGTTTGATACCATAGTATCACCAACCATAAACTATTTCTCCCAGAAAAAAAATGATAGAAGAGGTAGGGAAAATTGGAAGATTATAGAAAACAATTTATTTGGAGATCCCATATAATTTTTGAGCAAGAGAGATCTCTCATAGCTCAAAATGTGTTCCAGAAATTCCATCACTCCCAAAATACTTCAATTTCTTACTTTCCAGAAGTGTCACTAAAATAAAGCCCTAACCATTTTTATGTTTAGGTCAAGCTTATGAGTTTGACTGAACCTTGTCTTCATGAGCCTATAAAGTCTATATTTATTTTATCTCTCCCAACAGAGTATTCTATTGTGTTACACAAGTTCAAATGTAGAACATTTAAAGATTTCTCTTCCAATCAAAGTGATACCAGATGCTCTTGACAACAAAGAACAAAGCAGAAATAATGGAGGAAAGGCAAGCAGCAGAACGATAACAAAGTCTCATGATTAAAGCTCCCCCTAAAACAAACAGTCAATGATGTCAACATCACCAAGAGTCAGGTTTTGAGTTGGTCTTATCAATGGCCTTTACCTAGATTAAATACAAGTTGAAACTTTATAGGTTAGGAACCATGCAATAGAGGACACTGAACCTAAAATAGAAACCAAGGCAGGCTCCAGAGAAAATTGAAGATACATTTTTATTTAACCATGCTGACCATGCTGACTCTTTTTTGATTCTAGAATCTCTGCAAAATGTTGTTACCAATCTTTATTCAGCACTCCACTGTTCTCCAGATCGTTGCACACAAAGCAAATCAAGCAGGAAAGGAATGATTAGGAAATAATAATTGGAAATGTTAGAAATACTGAAGAAAATTGGATGCAGTTATCGCAAGATTTGTCTTCATTTTGTGGTCCGATTTCTATTGTCCCCTACCCCAATTGCAGCCTTTCAGATAGTTGGCAAGTTCATGGAAAGAGAGAATTTTAAGTTCTGAGAGAACAACACAAGGAACCAAACACGAGGATAATCAGGGCAGGAATGGAATTTGATTCATTCATTTTGCATATAATTACTGGAAACTTTGGGAATGCTACAACTGTAATAGTAAAAAGGCAAACAAAAATACTAGGGTTGGGCAGTGCTTCAATTCAGTTCCAAAAAGGTGCTGGAAGCGATGGGTTCAAATTTAGTGCCCAACTGCAACTAGTTAGAGCAAATACATCTTTTTCTGGGATTGCATGGCAATTGTGGAGGGAAGCAATTTGATCCTAGGACAGGTGTTAAATATGCACTCCCATTAACTCCAAATTATCTTTCATAATCAAATCCAATCCACACAGATCTAGAAAATGTAGGATAGAAAACAAATCATGGGTATCTGCATAAAGCAAAGAGTTGTGTCCTGGGGATGAGTGACACCAAGAAATGGTGAGAATAATGTTATCCTTTCTTTCAGCTTGTTCTTCCACCTTTCTCCAAACCTGAAGAAGAATTTGGCTAGTTTCATGCTGGAAGCAGTTTCGATATATCAGGGTTCAGCCTATCAGCCTAGTTCCTCTAGACAAATTCTGAAGAGTTGGCTGCGGGCGGGGGCAGAGAGGACAGATGAAAATGTGATCTGAATGTATTGCTGTGGCTGAACCTTGATAATCTGATCAGATAAAGAACAGGAAAAAAAGACCCACTTCAAAGTATTGTTGTTGTTTTTTAAATTATACAAGGAGAATAATCCTCCCAACAAGAATTTTACCTAATCACGATCAACTTGTAGGAACTGGAGCAGGTCTGGCAAATGGTAAATTTAAAGAAATCTTAATTTATACCGTAATTCAACATCAGCAGCTTGAACTGTCTTTCAAACACAGGATTATTACTGGATTGTGCTCACCTTTGATTTAGCAGCATGCTCTTCTGCAGTCCATTATATCCCACTACAAATGCAACCCCTCTTCTAGATATTTTTGTGAATCAAAATGGTTGCACCATTCTCTGAGAGATGGACCTGATCGATGGGCATCCCTTTGCTACCATCTTATGAGAAATCACTCAGTGTAAATTCCAAAATGAGTGACAAAGAGCTAAATTCCTTTAGTGACAGCAATGATTAGTTGGCCATTTCAGAAACTTCTAGCAGAAACTTGCCTTTCCCCTGGCAATCTTTGCTGCCCCTTTCTTACCCTCTCCTTCCCTTAGGCAGTCTCAGGGTGGGATGCAGGAGGCCATTTGTTATGAATTCCTAATAGATATTGGAAACTTCAATATACTTGGCAGCTAGTAAAAAGTAATAATTTTGAAAGGGGTCACAAGGTGAATTCTTTCATTTGAGTGCTCCCAAAGTTTTTCACACAAAGACAAATAAGTGTTCTCAGGTGAAGAGAGTCATGAATAATGCTTCTTCAGAGAAGTAGGTTCCCCTGTATCCTATGGAATCTACTTTTTATTAAAGGTTTAAATATATTTAGGATTTCAGTTTGACAAAACAGAAAGCAAACCCAGTTCCCCATTCCAAAACTGAATAAGGCAATCTCAGTCTCAATAATCTCCCATATTCAGTTTATTTATTCCAGTGAGTCACCGGACAGAATCAAATCGAAATGTCCAGTATTGCAAAACAAATAACTCCAAAAGAAATTTTATCAAGATCTGGTATTTGAAAAAAATATACATCAAATTGACATTAGTTAATATTTTTATTCACACACACACACATTTTTCAGAAGCTTGACATTTTATGGGCAATTGTTTTTTATTTTGTTATGTATTGGGGAATGGTTGCTAAACATGGAATTTGTTAAGCAAGTTTACTTGTATTGAATTATTACAACCAAGGAATTTCACCTTGATAATTTAGCAATAAAGAAATAATCCCCTTTAAAAGAAGAGTTATCCAACTTTTTTCTTGCTCCATTGTCATTAAAGGGCACCCACCACTGTTTGAGTGCAAGAATATATGATTTGATGTCATTCTCCATATACATCCATCCTTTTGCAAACTTGAAGCTTGTTTTCTGTTTCAAAATTGCCATCTTCCATCAAAAGCAATGTTAGACCTTTTCAAGTGAATTGCCTGCACACCACCTTCTCCTCTAGTGACAGCTCTGACTGGCTACAAAAATAACCATATCCTTCCCACCTAACTTCTGGTCACTTCTCTATGAAACCATTTCAACTGGGTGCTAGGTTCCTATGTTACCCACTGGTCAGCAGTTGCCATTTTTAATTATCTTGTGGTTGATCCAACAATGCACTTTCTTTGTGCCATATTTTCCCAGCCTATTTAAAAGTTTATTGCTCCTTTCAATCCATATAGCTGCCTTTTATGGGCATCCATTTGGTTTCCACTCAGATTAGATAAAGCATGGAGTAAAACCTAGGAACTGGTAAATATGAAACAGTCTTGGAATCTCAGAAGACTAAACCTCTGGTCCCAGTGATCAACCCAGATTGAATCCTGAATGTATATTTGTCTTCATTCATGAAAGATGAAACAATCCCTAAAAGGAAAAGGCAAACAGACACTGACCATTGCTTTCCCTACTTGGAGGGGAAGGACAAAAAAAAATTGTGTGGTAGACCAAACATGGTCTGAACTGACTCCATTGCCAACCCAATGTCTAATAAATGTGGCCTGGGTGTCAAGCACCCAAAGTCTAGTCATGTGACCAATTGGGGGGGGGCAACCATTTGAACTTCCAGTCCAGGTTGTAAGTACCCTCTAGATAAATCCATCAGAACGTCAAATGATGCCTAAGTTGAGGTCTATCTGTAATGCAAAAAATGCCTTCTGAATTTAACTATGTGAACTGTTTTCCAATTATTTCATAATTATTTTCCTGATTGTTTACCGACTTACAAGACATCTAAGTATCTAAACATAACTCTAAAATAATCACCTGTATCCTCATTCTATTTTTGAACATTTTCTTCTCCAGCTCCAGCTTATCATTATGCAAAACTGCTCTTCCCCCATCCTTTGATCCTTTTGTTTATATTAAGGCCTATACCTCAAGGAGTTTATTTATTATGTGCCACTGGTAACACCTTGATACTGACACAGGACTGGTTGAGCTGGATTGATTGGCATTATTATCATTTAAATAGGTCAAATTGTTGCATTTCTGTGTTGTTCTTCATTCCAAAGCATATTTACTGAATGGAAGCTCTCACACTTAAGTTCTTGGAATGGCTGCTCTGAATACAACCAGAATCCTCAAGGCTCTGCTGTAGAATATTTGGCAGTTTCTAGCTCATGTGTGAAACAAGAGATACAGCAAACACTAATCCCATGTTCTTTGTGATAAAACCATGGTACAGAAAAACTGAGGGACTGACCCACAACTAACACTAGAACAGCAGTGTCATCACAGCAGTATGATCACTGTGATACTCAGCACTTGGCCATGTGTGTGTGTTTTGAACCTGCTCTTCCTCCCACACCATTCAAATTCCAGGAGGCCTTCCCTAAGGCAGTGATGTCTCAAGAGTGGCCCAATCCCTGGTTTCTGGAGAAAGGGCAAGGACAAGGGGTGGAACTTGGAAAAGAAAAATCTAAAGCACAAGTTAATGGGGATAAGGGTAAGAGAAGAAAGCTACTCATTTTACTAACAGACCTTCTTTTGGTGATGCTCACTTCCTTCTCCAGTTGACTTCCATTTCACTTTGAGGTGAAAGATTTCATGAAGCAAAAATGATTGAAACTCGGCCACGCTACATCATCAACCGTCCAGCTTATTCTAGCAACTACTTTGATGAAGAGTTTGACAGGAAAAGTAGAAGTTATCCCCTTGGAGAGAAAATAAAGAGTCTTTTCAGGTAGGTGAGATAAAACACACATGCTCCCTAGATTTTTGGATACCCGCCTAGCCCTTGTTGGTTAATGAATTTAGATTTTTTTTTCAACAGATATTGTCAAATTTAACATCTGATTTTGGTTTGTACAATCCAAAAGCAAAGAGACCAACTTTCATCCCAGGAATATTTTCCAGTAAATTTAATCCCAGATATTTTTTTCCAGTCAATTCATTCAGAATTGGCAGTCAAATGAATAATTCAGACCTGGCATCAGGGGTACCAATTACCGAAATCTTAGAGACGTTGTAAAGATGTGGGAAATAGTCCCAGGTTTCTTCTTTTTTGATAAGAAGTTTTTTAGTAAAGGACAAGTAGACTATGTTTCCATTGCCAAGGCCAAGTAAGATTAGAATAGGCAAATTATGCAATGAGGAAAATACAAAATTACTTTCCAACTTTCATCAACAGAACGTCATAAAGGATGCAGATAAGGGAACTGGCTGTACTAATTCAGTGCCAACATACCTTCCATTTGCCTTTATTTGTTATTGAGCAAATATGATGCTTTTTATTAAGAAAGAAAAGAACAAAATATTGATTAGTAGCTCCTATGAAATTCTTCATATATTTGTATATATGTATCTGTGCATACACAGACATGTACAGGCACACCCAACACATTACATGAATATTTTTAAAAAGTAAGCAATAGTGAAGAACAAAAAGACATTTGTGCAAACTATGAGCATTTAAAAAAAACTTTTTTTTTAAACTTGCTCGTTATTATTTCAAAGCAAGTTTTAATTTTTTTTCCAAAAATGCTTTGTGGCTCAGGGCATAGACATTTTTACATTTAGCTTTTTTCAAAAAAAATGTGGGTCAAAATACATAAGAGAATTTCCAAGCTGCATTACAGTTTCTTAGTGTGGTATAATTTCTAGTTCATCTGAAAAAATGAGGTGTGGTACACATAACAAAATAAACAACCTCCTGTCTTTGCCCTGAAGCCTACAGTCTGAAAGGCTATAAGGAAAGGAGGAGTCTCAGATGGATGGTGGGATTGATATCACAAAGCACAAGGCTGCATGGCTAAT
>JANHGC010001891.1:73291-88577 GCA_027560395.1 Boaedon fuliginosus
AGGGAATACGGTAGATGTGGCCCAGTTTCCAAGGTTCCTGTTTAGAAGCATTGGGAGGGGTGGGGGAGTAGGTGAAAGAGAATAATTTGAAATGTTCTGGAATCTCACCCTCGGCTTATACTCGAGTAAATAAGTTTTTCCAGTTTTCATAGGTGAAGTTAGGTACCTCGGCTTATACTCGAGTATATACGGTAATTGTTTGCTTGTTATTAGCTACCATATACTGTATGCTATTGCAAAATAATGGAAAAGGAAAGTCTACTTTCTCTGAGCCAATGGTAACTAACAATGGGTGGGAAAAGTGTTGACTGAAAAATTGGCATAGGAACAAAAAGTCTTGAAGAAACATTTAAAGAATGTATTATTGGAATCTGGTATCTCTAATTAAGAACACAATAACAATAGGGTACTTCTATTTTTAAAAAATGATGGAAATATTGAATATGGTACTACTGTGTATTTATATTAACTCCCAATTATTTTACTTTTTGCTCATGAGCAAAAATGGTTTTCTGGACTTTTTATTTCTCTGTTCTTAGATTGTTTTTATTATTTTAAATATTTGTTAATAACATTGTTGGTGTTGTTGCTGTTTTAAATAAAAGGAAGAATAAAGTCTGAAACCAAGGGTGAAAATATTAGGATTCCATTGTCTGCCAAATCTTATACCAAAACTTGAATTTTATTATATAAATGTTTCCCAAATCACCGCAACAGAACAAGTAAACAACATTTTGCCAGGAACATGTTTTCTTTACGGGCAACTCTTGAATCTTAAAACCACAAATGCCAATGTTTTTGCAATATTAAGGAATGAGCTTACAAATAGCAGACAGTTACAATTAATTCTAGTCCAATTTAATTATAAAGGATTAGGAGAAAGCCTTCATAGAGTTTTGGAGTTTCTCAGTTACCTGTTGTGAGCCTCTTGAATTTTCTCAGCAGGATGTTCAGGTTAGATTAAATACATCCTGTCTGGTCAGGCCCTGTTTACTGACCTTTTAATTAATTTAGAATTGGCTACTGTCAGAACTGCACTTTTTTGTGTTGCTTTGAGTGTTGGCTATTACTGCAAAATGCATATTTCTAGGTTAAATAATGGTCCCCAGACTAACAGACACCATAGCATATTATCCAGTCTAGCTGAGATGTTGAAAAAACCTCATGATCTCTTTTTCTTGTTTAATTCTCCAGACCTTTATTGATATTTGCAAAAACCTATCGAAAACCAACGTGGCTTCCTTGGTCTTTGCTTTGATTAGCTCTGTACTTCTCATCATTGTGAAAGAGCTAAATATGAAATATATGAAGAAGATTCGAGTCCCAATTCCCATGGAGATTATTATAGTAAGTAGCAGTTACAGATGTTTTCATTCACATACTATTTTCCTTGGGACTGGTACTTTTCAGAAGCAGAGATAAATTGGGAAAAAAAACTTTTAAGATTGAGATAGCATGTCTTTTTGTTGTTCATTTTAGGAAACGCTGATTTGATTATAGGGAAAGTCAGGGCCGTCTTAACAGCATTATGGGCCCCGGGCAAAGCAGAATATTGGGGCCCCTACGACAGCTACTCACAGGAATAAAAATGTAAATGGTTGATAAAATTAAACGTATATTTGCATGTTAGTATTAATAAAAAATGCAGTAAATTGTAATAAATATGTTGCTGTATTTTTATGATACAAGGTACATTGAAGGGCTAACATACACTGATTAGTATGGGGCCCTATGCTTGTGGGGTCCACGGGCAAGTGCCCATCAGGCCCATCCATTAAGACAACCTTGGTGAAAGTGCAGTGCATATATGGCAATGTAAGGAGACAACTTAGCAATAATATTTTGTACAGTAATTTCAGAATATTGTATATAAATAAAAATCATTGGGACAATGAGATTACTACTGAGATGCCAATAGACTCTTGATCACTTATATTTTATGGAGGCTCCAAGATATTAAAGGCAGCCATCCCAAAGATATTGCAACCTAGATATGTTGAACTCCATAGTTCCCAGCCTGCATGGTCTTTGTTATAATTGCAGTCTCAAAACTATTGTCAGATATGGGGTGACTTTGGTCATCCAAGATAAAGCATTGGCATGCATAGGCTGACCTTGATTGACTTACATTTCAATGCACCTGGGTTCAACATCCTTGAACTATTCTGTAGAAAATGTACATACAGGTAATGCAGCTTTATTCTAAAGCATTGAAATATGATTAGAAAAAAAAACCATAGTAAGATGCTTACATGTCTCTGGTACGTGCTGACATCCAGGGAGTATTGGTGTAATTAGAGCTGTGGGAAATGCACAGATTTTGGCAGACAATGTCTTTGGTTTCAGTTTGCACTCCATCCAGAACTACATTCCTGTGAAATGAGCATTGCTTTTAACCAAATTTTCCCTGTTCTGTATGAAAAGCAGTAATGGATACAGGATAACAGGAAAAGAGTTTATGGTAGTTTCAAAAACTATAGTGAGCAAAACAGTTTCTGAGAAAATGGGTATTTTGTGGAAACTATTCTTATGGTAGTAAACTCAGAACAAGAACCTAGTAAGAACTTTCTCTCGTAGATACAGATCAAGTTTAAATCCGGAGATCTATTCTAAACAGTCAACTATGTTATCCCATGCGAACACCATACATGTTCAAATCTTCGATTGTCCTCAAATTCTAGAATTATGTTCTGATTTTGGATATTGGGGATTTCCCTCCACAGGCCACCTTGAAATTAGTGTATTCATAAATTGAAATATTATGGTCTAATTACTTTCTTAAAATGCAATACCCACTTCTATCATATTAGGGAGGCACTATGCGTAACTCCAGTTTGATTTTTATGATCAGGCTACACTTGCACTTTCTGGGGGCAATTAAATTTAATAAAAAATAAGAAAAGATGTGTCATAACATTCAGGACCTTTATTGCTCATATGCTACTGCTCTGAAATAAACCAACTGAAATTAAAATAGGCAAAAAATATAATAAAGACCAACTGAAGTACAGATAAGCAAAAAATAATGGACACTTGGTATGTATTCAAAAAAGTTTAGCAGCCAAAATGTATTTATTTATTAGATTTATATCCTGCCTCTCTTCCCCAGTCAGGGAAATAAACCATTCAGCAGCTTATCTCACCACAATACTGTCTTCAGTCCCTCAGTGATATCTGGGTCACCTAATCCTCACTAGAAGTAAGAATTTAAAATGTTGATGGTAAGTTAGATGAATGAATCAAAATCATAGAATAAAATTTAGCAGGGGCAAAGGAAATTACCTTCACTCAGTTAGGAAATATTTGCAAGTAATAGTACTTGTGAAAAAGTTCTTGGAATAGTATTATATAGGAGCCCAAAGTGTGATATGATTGCAAAAAAGACAAATGCATCAACAAAGCTATAGTTTGCAGATTAATTTTCCTTTATTCTCCTACTTAGGTGACTTGACTGAAATGTGAACAACTTAATGGCGTAACAAGGCATTAATATATATGCAAAAGTAATTTTTGCTTACTATATGCAAAAGTAATTTTTGCTTACTACATGAGATATTTATGTTTTTGTACAATATATTTTTTCATTTTTCAGATAGTACTTGTTTTAAAATGAAACTAATGAGCAAAGATTGATATTATGGCAGTCTTGACAAGGTAATAAATACTCTTTTCAATAAAGAGGAGGAAGTAAACTTAATTCTTCCTCTTTCATATAAAGTCATCAACTTTTATGAACCTTGAAAGAGAGAGTGCTGGAGGTTCTCAATCATACTACAACATTTCATGAACTTTGAGTAACAGGTTATAATATAAATTGAATCTCTTTCAAACATATATACTAAGACACACACATTATATTCTGAAAGTATGCAGTTACAATCCTGATTAACATCACGAATGAAAAAGATGTGATTAAAAAGATGTGACTAAGCTAAAAATTTCTTATATGCTTTGACTTCAGGTCATTGTGGCTACAGTCGTTTCTGGAAGCTTTAATATGCCTGAGAAATATGACATGCCAATTGTTGGGTTTATTAATATGGGGTAAGTAAATATTATTCCCCTCCAAATAGGAATATGCTACTGAAGCTATTTCATTTGTCCATCAACAAGACAAATGGAAGGACTTAACTTCTCCTCCTCCTCCTCTCCATCTTCCGGTATTGTAATCAGCAGTGTTGAAAGGAAAAAAATGATGATTTTTTTTTAAAACAAGTTAAATTTAACTTAGAATTTCCAATGGCTGCATTCATCATAACATTTATAAATGCCATAGAATTTTGTAGAAAGTAGGGCAGACTAAAAGTGCTAGTATCTGCAAGGGTTGAATGACAATGAGTCAATCCACTAATAAATGACAGTCATAGCATAATTATAATGTGTATAATAATTATTGCTATGTAAAGTAGGTGACAACTCATTATAGTGCTCCAATTATAAATTTACACTGTCTGCATTGCTATGCTGAAGGAAATACTGTATTTCCTTTACTGGGAATCCAATAAACTAGTATTTCCCAGTTTATTGCTTTTTGGATAATTTCAAGATTGTGATAAACATAGATCTTCAGATGTTCTTTGGTTAATTCATACATTGCTTTTATTCTACATTTTTCATGACATATACCATCTCTGTTGGAACCATTAATACTTTATGGAATTTCTACTTACAGGATCAAAACCTATAGTATTTATCAGTGCACTGAAAAAGTTATAATGGTTGAGTATAGCACAACAGCTACTAAGGCTGCTGAACACAGGGGGGGGGCACGATGGCTCAGCAGTTAAAGATGCAGAGTTTGTCAGCCAGAAAGTTGACAACCTGGGTTTGAGACCTTAGTGCCATGCAACAGGGAGTGCTCTCGTTACTTGCCCCAGCTCTTGCCCAGCAAGCAGTTCGAAAGCATGCAAATGTGAGTAGATAAATAGGTACCACTTTGGTGGTAAGGTAGTGCACCTTTAACATGCTGGCCACATGACCATGGAAAATGTATTTGGACAATGCTGGCTCTCTTGGACAAGAAATGGAGATGAGCACTTCCACCTACAGTCAGAGACAACCTTTGCCTGAACAATGAGTCATAGAAATACAGATGCCTAGTTATTGTTTGCAAAATATTAAACTTACAGGGCCCCTTTATCCATACAGCTTTCGGGGAACTCAGAAAAATGCGGAATCAAAAAAATGATATAACAATAATGTAATAATTAATCAGATGTAAATGTTGCTTGACTAGTATACTCTGGGTAGCTTACAAATTTTTAAAAACATTTAAAACAGGAAAACCACAAAAAATGACCAAAGATGATAAAGGCAACAAACTCAGATGGAAAGAAAATAAAAGAAAGAAACCGGGCTTCAGTCATGTTCAGAAAAGCCAGGACTTTAGGGCCTCTGAAACACCAATAGGATGGGGGGGTAGGCGTGCTGGCAGTGTTGGATATTTGAATCTTGGGAGGAACCTCATGCCTATTTCTGCAGTCTCAGTTGTCCTTAAATATATAGCATTTGACAGCCATACTTTTGCTCATAAATGACTGCAGGCTTCCTCAATCTGCTGCACTCTGGATGCAATCCAGGTGGATTTCTGTAATTTTGGTATGGAATTTTGTTTCCATGCTAAGAACAAAATATCTTAGTCTGATTTATCTTTTTCAAGCTGAAGTCTGAGCTTTTATGTCAAGCTTGTTTTTCTTCTTTTGATTCTAGGTTTCCATCCGCCACACTTCCACTAGTGGGCAAATGGAAAGATATGATTAGCCCAGCTTTTTCACTTGCCATTGTGGGCTATGTGATCAATCTAGCCATGGGCAGAACTCTTGGTAACAAGCATGGCTACGATGTGGACCCAAATCAGGTAATCTTGAAGGATTGCATGGTTTACCTGCCCATAATTCTGGTGCTGCCATTTCCAAGGCTGGAAATTTAAATATAGATAATCCTGTACTTACTACCGTAACTGAACCTAAGAATCAGTCATAAGTTGTGATGGTTATAAAGCAGGTCATCATATGAACAACCTGATTTTATGACCTTTTTTTTTGTAGCAGTCATAAAGTGAATGGCACAGTCATAACTAACCCAATGTTCATTGTGGGCACTTTTTACTGGAATGTAGTAGGAAAAGCCAGTTCCTGAAAAAAAAAAAGTAAATTATGATGTGACCACAGGACATTGCAAATGGCTGTAAATGCAGGCCGCTTCCTGAGCACAAAGTGCGGTCATATGGCCTTCTTGAAGGTGTAGTCATCTGAACTTCAGAACTGGGTTATAAGTTCGCTTTTGAGGAAAG
Organism: Boaedon fuliginosus; assembly: GCA_027560395.1. Taxonomy (NCBI): domain Eukaryota; kingdom Metazoa; phylum Chordata; class Lepidosauria; order Squamata; family Lamprophiidae; genus Boaedon; species Boaedon fuliginosus. Next base: position 79,584 of record JANHGC010001891.1, read on the forward strand.
GAGGAATCCATTGTAACTTTGAATAGTTGCTAAGCAACCAGTCAAAAGTCAAGGGCTACTGTCTGTTTTTTAAATTTGTTTTAATATATTGAATTATATTAAATTTAATATTATATTGAATATATTGAATATATCTTTACTGTTTTTATTGTTGTAAGCTGCCACGAGTCCCTTGGGAAAGGGCGGCCTATAAATCTTATTAAAATAAAATAAAATAAAATAAAATAATCTTCCTCGGAGAGTCATGACTAGATTTATGGAAGGACATGTAGGTGGGACTTATTGGACAGTGTCATCCTTCTTTAGCCTTTTGGGATTATGTAATCCCCTATAAACAATATAATACACTTATGTCAGTATATCAAAGAAATCTATATAATTTGAAAACTGCAAAATACAGCGATAATAAATGATTTGAAGTTATTAAGGAAAATGCTCGCTGTGACTCAGCATTTTCCAAGGAAATCTCTTATTGATAGTAAGTTGGTAAACCAACTGGACAATTTTCTCAATACTGTATTCCCTCCAAAAGGGAATGGCATGTATTACTCTGAGAAAGCAGATTGCTTCACAGAAAACACAACGTCATAAAGATGGCTACTGGGTGGAGCAATTTAACTGTATCTGGTTCTTGGCATGGTTGATTAGGAACTTATATATAGAAGAATAGGATGTAAGTTACATTGAATAAATAATAACAACAACAGGACGAGGAGGAAGCTAGGAAGGAAAATCATTTCTCCACTTCCCCGTGTCATAGTTTGAGGTGACCCCTCTATGTAGACGTTTTGCTGTCAGACAGCCAGTAAGAACCTGATAATTACTATCCTTCAATTGCTTCATAACTGCTGACTTGCCTCAGAGCAGAATCTGGAGCAAACTGTTCAAGGGATTTAATATATAAATATTTTTATTCTAATTAATCAAACTTCTTTGAAGGATAATTTAGAATGATGCCATCTGAGAATGCCATCAAGGCATATCATGCACAGTGCTGGCCTTTCAATCACTACAACCAACTATGCCATTTCTGCGTGACATGCTTTCTCTTAGCCCAGTGGCTGAAAGGATGATTCACTTGGGTGGCAGATTTAAATTGGCAGATACCTGCTGGTACTGCTTTGGCCTGAAAGTTTCCAAACATGTGACTGATGTGACCCAGAGAATCCTGGGATAATTTTTGAATGAGTGGAAAGAATCCTTGGGGAGTGTTGGGCGTGGATGATTCTCCTGCAATGGAATAGCAGATTCTGAAGACTTAATCGGTGCAGCCTTTGTATAAATAATGTCACCCACAAATGAGGGACCAGATTAGGATAATGACTGACCTATTTCTATTTCCAGTTACTGGTAAATGTTGCCAAAACAAACTTACTATAAGGACAAGAGCTTGATGTTTTCTACAACCTTAACTGACTAATCCATTGTCTCCATAGGAAATGTTGGCCCTGGGCTGCAGTAACTTTTTTGGATCCTTTTTTAAAATCCATGTGATCTGCTGTGCGCTTTCAGTCACTTTAGCTGTGGATGGAGCTGGTGGAAAATCTCAGGTTGTTTATCATTTGCTTGCCATTTCATCTTCATAATGGAAAGATTTATTTGTGAAAAATATTCTAGACATTTTCACACTCTGCATGATGATTCTGGGAATATAGAATTAAACTTCTCGGCATCCATTATTCTGCTCCATTACACTACACCAGTTTGCAAGCTAGGATTTGCTATTTCTTTAGAATCTCCATTTTAAATTCAGCAAATTCAAAATATTAGGAGTCATTTTTCATCAGCAATAGTTCCAGGAATTTATTCAACTTCCTTATCATATACGTAACAGTTCTTTCTTTTGGGGGAATAATGTAGTTAAAAATAATTGTGCTGCAAGAGAAGCTTCTCTTTTTCAGTCTAATTCCCAGAGTTCTTTAGTATTTTTGGATTTATTTTGTTGTTGTTGCTGTAAGGTGATGGAGAATGTTGGTATTCCTTTCTAATACATATTTCTGCCACCCACGGAAGTCACAATGGTTGCCCATCCCTTCTAATCTGAAAAAGATCTTGGAAGTTCTATCTTGTCTTCTCTTCTCTTGGGGTTTAGTTGAGGCATGAGATATTAGGAAAATTGCAATCCATTGAGAAGTGGTTTGTACATTGAAAAGCAAGACACACAGACACATAACTTAGCCACATTGCCTAATTAAAGAACCCCACTTCCCATTCATGTGAATATGAATTGAGCTGTCGTGATGCAGTGGTTAGAATGCAGTATTGCAGACTAGCTCTGCCCACAGCCAAGAGTTCAATCCTGAACGGTTCAAGGTTGACTCTGAAATGACCCAGATTGTTGGGGGCAATATATTAACATTGTAAACTGCTCAGAGAATGCTGTAAAGTACAATGGAGTAGTATATAAGTGCTACTGTTATTCCTAATATCACTACCTGTTTTCATTTTTTGGGAACTGCTTTTACATACAATTAAATGGGATTTTTCTTTAATGCAGAAGAAATATTCAGTGCAGCAACAGTAGCTATTATTACAATGATTTCATAGGACAGGTTAAAACACACATTGTTATAAATTAGGACAGGAAACATTTTATTTCATAACACTTCCTTTCATCGGTTATTTTTATTCCGAAACTGGAATGTACTATGACATAGTTCCAAATAGTTTTTTGCAATACGCTACTTTTCTCTTCTCAGGTGGCAAGTTTTTGTGTAGCATTGGTGGTAATGTTGACCATGTTGTCTTTGGGAAGCTATCTTAGCCCTCTTCCAAAGGTAAATATTGAAATCACTAGATCTATTTTTAGAGGGTGTTTATCAGAATTATTGCCTCATTTTTTAATGTTTTCATCACAGATTTAAACAGGGGAACTGCATTTTTGTGAAGACTTTGTTTGATTGCCAAATTACAAATTTTATAGGAATAGTCAGGAAAGTTGAATTGATATACAAACAACTTAGACAAATAACTGAACAGGAGATGCAACAAGATACCTTGACCAAACTTCTAGAAGAAAACTATGAGTAAAACAAATGTGAAGCTGTAATAATTTGTCCATAAATCATCTATCTCCTTAGAAGCTCTAATTTTGTCTCTGGATGGAATTACAACCACCCCACCCAAGAAAAAACAGATCCATGATCAGGGGGTTCTCTTAGATTCATGGCTCCTGCTCTGAGAGAAGATGGGAGATGCTACCAGGAGAATATTCACCTGGTTTTAGTTGAGGCACCAGAACCGTCTGTTCTTAGAGTTACATGCTCTGGCTAGTGTGATTCATGGCCTTAATACCTGATGGTTGGACAACTGTAGGGAAGCCTACTTGGGGCTGCCTTTGAAGTAATTTCAAAGAATGGTAGAAAATATGGTGGCCCGTGTGCAGTTAAAAGATGATTCAACAGACACCTTTCCTTCAGTCAATGCATTGGTTACTAATAAGTTTCCTGTACAATTCAAGTTATTATGCATTAAGGCCTTCATGGTTTGGCTCCTTTGGGATTGTCTGCTTCAAACAGAATCTTCCCTTTCCTTCACATTTGAACTTTAATGTATGCTGTCTTTTTCACTTCTAGAATAGGACATTTGCATTCTCCTGCTTGATTTTATGATTGCTTTACATTGATAAGCTACTCAATCTCATGTTTGGGTGGCACAAAAATATTGCAAAACAAATATAAATAAATAAGTAAATATGTTTTCAGGCATTGTAAACTGGAATTAAGATTAAGGAGGGTCAACAGCTTGTAACTTTCCTTGCAGTCAAGGGCAAATTATATGGCAAAATATCATACAGTAAGTTGTTTGACTCTTAAACAAGTTGCTTTTTAGATTTTAGGTAGAATTTAATTGTCTTTGAAGTAGGACTGAGCAAGAGGATTTCTGGAGCCACTCTAGTTTAAAGTAGGAAACCTAAAAAAAATCAGTGATGAAAGCCGTACATTAGATTTAGTAGAAATACTAGAAAACACTCCGTCCTCACTCATGTACTATTTGCACCATAATTCCACCCTCCTTTCTATAGTAGGTTTTTTTTATATAAGCTGAATTATATCTATCAATTAGAAAAAACTTCACTTATTATTTAACATACACCAAAAAAATATTTTGAATTACTGTTTTTTCATCATCCAAAATCAATAAGACTAGTGGTCAGAGGCTGAAAATATCAGAAACTTTTGTGAGTAGGTTTGCATCTAATCATAGGAAAGCAATTAGTAATTTATTTCAAGAAAGAATTTGCTTAATGGAAAGAGGAACAGAAAATAACAAACTAAAATGAACTAGGGAAGAAGTTTTTTTAAAAAAGATCTAGATCCTTCTCATATTAGGACAGCAATTTTACATACACTTCTTGGGATTAAGCCTTGTATTTATTGAGACTTAATTTCAAGAATATTTGTGTATGATTGTGCAGCTACTTTTCTTTATTCTGTGATCTGTGTCCAGAAGTACTATTCTATATGATAACATGGACTGTGATAATAATAACACAGTACTTTGCTCAAGTACTGTGGAAGGAGACACATTCCATATACTTAGAGCTGCCAGGCCTGGACTTAAAACATTTGGCTATCCACTAGAAAAACAAAAATATTTTCTGCCATCTGGTGGTCATCAGATTGTTGCATACCTGAAAGACCTAAGCCACATTCCATTTCACATTACTCCGCAAATATACTTCTTTCGGGTTGCTTTTATAAACTTATCCTAGCTGTTTACAAATAAACAAGCAATACACTGGGGGTGCTTACATATTTGTGCAGATTTCATCATTCATTTTATGATGTAATCTCCATCACAGGCTGTTCTAGGAGCTTTGATAGCTGTAAATTTGAAGAATTCTCTCAAGCAGCTGACTGATCCATATTACCTCTGGAAAAAAAGCAAGTTGGATTGTGTGAGTATCAGAATATATAGAGAAAGAAGAATATATATTTTAGTGTGAATTAAGTCACTATTTTATAAAACATTAACAAAAACCTTGAAAAATATTTTATTTATACTGAAAGGTGTTTATTTTTTGCATTTCTGTATACCAGAATTTCCTCTTGGAATCTTACCATTAAAATATTCGGAAGCTTTGTTAAAAACATCTAGTCCAGAGAAGCATTTCAATCATGTCTTTCATTTTAAAAGATACCGTATGTCACAAAATGAATGTTGTATAAGTTGTGTTATATATTTAGCCAGATACCAAATTTTTCTTGCTGTTAAAAGGCTTTTTTTTCTTTTGTGACTTTATAACTAGTTATGCATGGATGTTAATAAGCATATCTGAGTTGATTTTCAGCCGCCTCGAGTTCCCCATTGGGGGAAGAGAGGCGGGATATAAATCGAATAAATAAATAAATAAATAAATTCCAAAAAATAAATTGAACTAAGCTGTAGCATATCTAATACCCAGACCTGAATTACTATTGTATATGTTGAATTTAAACATCACCATAGTTAAAAATGTGGGAAGATTTTTAGCTGAGAACATGGATAGCAGATGCCAGTCAAAGTAGAAAATATGAGGCTAGAAACAAATTACCTGAATTTCCACAAGGTGACTGATTTACGAGAACAGTGGTTCTCAAATATTTTCAGCCACAGGATCCCTTTACATTTTTATAAATGATTCCACAGAGTCCTCCTCAGTCATTTGGCTTCTGAGGGCTTTATCTATCAATATTTACTATATTAGAAATTAAAACTGAGACATTTAAAAATATTTATTTATTTGATGTCATGTACTAGGCACCCCACCACTTTGAGAGTTGCTCCACTAGAACATAGATGACCTTCCACTGATCAAAGGAAAAGGTTTAAAAAGAAAACGATAAGAGTACTAGGCACTGATTGAAATAAATTCCATTGACAAAAGTATAAAATGTTCCAAACTTTTTATCATTGAAAAAGAAAATCCCTTAAATGTTTGCTGTTAGATATTTTGTTTGAGCAAATTGTAGATTACATCTGCCTACATTTTGCCCATATTTACTAAAAGTTTATTCAGAAATTGCTTCATCAAGAAAAAGAGGAGATCCTGCCTTTACATTTCATTAATTTATGCTCTGTCAGTTAGTATTGCAGAAAATGGTTCACATCAGCATGCAAATACAGGGGCACTGACTCTGTAACTCTTGGAATTCAGCTCCCACTAAATTCTCTTTTATGCAAAGCAAAGACAAGCAAGCAGGGTAGCCAAAGGTTCCTGCAACTCCCCTGGCCCATTTTTGCAGTCCAGAAAGCACCACCAAATCTTGTCTTTGATCAGCACACATTTCTGTGGCATTAGCAAACAAATGTGTAAAATAAATTCTCTCCCAAAGTTACAAAAGTTTCCCCCTACCTGTATAATACTCCCATAGTCTTTGTGGTCAGAGCAAATTTAAAAATAGAAGAGAGGGCTCCAATGGAAAAAGTTACTTATCTCTGATTTAAAGTACAGATACTTAACTTTTCTTCTGGAAAGATTCCAAGAGCAGCTTATACATCAATAAAAACTAATAGTAACCGTAACTAAAGAGCTACTATTTTAGTAAAATTTAAGAGTTTAATCTGGCATTGTTATTTAAAGAATTAGGAAGAAAAGAGGGTTAAAAAGGGGAAAGGGAAATTCAGATACACTAGCCATTCCTCCAGCCAGAAACTGTTACAATGCTTATGCTTGGTTAGCATAATAGAAAACTGTGAAAGATTACATCAGTGCTTTCTGTTGCTGCCAGGGGATTTTTTAGGAAAGGGAAAAATTATTCTACAATGATATACAGACAGATACTAGTGCTCATTGCTACAGAGCAGATAGGTGAAAATAATATTTGTTGCATGTGGTCTAAGAATTTGACTTGGTGTTTATGAACACTTTGCAGAAATTGTCCTGCACTTGAAATATTCTCATACAGGGCAAGGTTACAATCTTCATCTTTACAAAAAAAACAGAATAGTCACTTCAGCACTTGTAGGAGTTTCCAGATGCATAATGGTGATGCCTCTAGAGTACCTGATCTTGAGTTATCTAGAGGCAATAATGTAACTCCAAGTTCTCGTCTCCATAAGCCATAGCTTTGCAGGTGTATTTCAAATACATGCTCTGCTTTATCCACTTCGCAAGCTTGGGCTCAGTGCAAGGAAGTAACCTGCTGTGTTTCTGTCTTTCCACAGATGGTTTGGGTGGTGAGCTTCCTATCAGCATTCTTCCTAGGCTTGCCTTTCGGACTCGCAGTGGGAGTGGGTTTTTCCATCCTAGTGGTAGTTTTCCACACCCAGTTGTGAGTATTAACGCATCAGTAGAGACATTTTCCATAATTTATGTCAAAATGTCAATGAAAATCAGCATGGCATTATGTGGAACATGAAGGAACTACCCACTGTTAATAAACTGCTAATCTATCTTTCCTGTGAACATATTCCAAGGATGGAATAGGAAAGTGCTTCTGCCATGTATACACAAGGGAATTTCCTTTTATTGCTTATCAAGGGCTCAATATAAGAAGTAAGGGGTTTATTGGCCTAAGTTAATCTTTCCACATCATGACTTCACTTGTGAAAGCCAGTCGTGGGTGCTGGACTAGCTTCTCTGTGAGCCCCAGGTAAAACATGATTGATCTATGGAGCAACTGCATGTGCTTATGCACTGTATTATTGCTATTGTGGTAAATAATCATTTAGGAAGCATTCAGTCTTTTAGGTGCTCAACAGATGATGGAAAGATGGAATAACTCCTATCCATTCTCTAATGGACATGATACAAAAGGAGAAAAAGAGTAGGAAAAGATGAGGAAAACAAATATTGGATGGACCTGTACTTGTCCATTGGTCTTCCTTCCTAGGGAAGTCATCTTTAGAAAGCAAAGAATGCCGGTTTCTAACAGCACAGAAATCCTATAGTATAGTTTATGGCACAGGACAAGGCATGTTTTTTTCTCATGTCTACAGTCCAAGGTATCAGAAGATAGAAGAATTATAAAGTACTTCCACCCATGAAATTAAGATGGCAAAATCAACTGTGTGAGAATTCCACCACCTAGCAGCTTGTAGAGATTAATAATAATAATAATAATAATTTATTAGATTTGTACCCCGCCTCTTTTCACCCAAACAGGGAACTCGAGGCGGCCAAGAAACAATACAGCTAAAACAATCCTATACAGTAAAAATTCAAAACACATTCACTCAACCAGACATACCATAGGGAACGGAGCTCCCACAGAGAAGTCCCGCGCCCGCGGCCCTGCCAGTCAACATTGTTTCGCTGCCGGGATCCGGAGCAGAGCCTCTCTGTGAGATCTTACCAGGCGCTGGGAGGCATCCAAGTTGCGAACCAAGTTGTTTCCCTTCCCCATTTGAGAAGATTACTGGCTTAATAGGAAAATGAGAAAACTGGTATTTACCGGTTCTCCGAACCACTTAAATTTATCCCCACTGGTTCCTGTGAACTGGTCCAAACTGGTTGAATACCACACCTGAAACAAACCAATAGAGAGAAACTTTTGTACAGTAGGAATTTACAACCATGAACAGTATACATGCAATGCTGACAGTGCTGAACCTGGCTTCCCTGTGTGTATTAAACACATTGTCTGGGGAATTCTGGGAGCTGAAGTCCGCACATCTTGAAATTGCCAGGTTTGAAAAACATTGACTTGGAAAGATAATTCTTTATCATTAGTCTGCCCTCACCTGGTGATATATGGCATTTACATATGATTAAGTACTGTGATTATTTACTTGTGAGCTGTATCTTTGTGATTACCACTGCATGTGGGAGTATTGTACCACTGCTCACATCATGTGTAATAAATAATCCACTTCCATGAAATTTCATCCCTTTCTATCTCCACAATAACTATTTTATTTTTATTATTATTATTATTTATTAGATTTATACCCCGCCTCTCTTCACCCAGAAGGGGAACTCGAGGCGGCAAAAAATCACAATTAAAAGCAATCCTATACAATAAAATTCAAACTCAATCACTCATCCAATCATACAAATTTCTGGGGTAG
>JANHGC010001891.1:97337-114420 GCA_027560395.1 Boaedon fuliginosus
AACAAAGAAAGGAAGATGGGAATAGAAGTGTGGGAGGGAGGAAAGGGAGGGAGGAGGAAGGGAGGAAGAAGAGGGGATGAGAAGGGAGGGAGATAAGGAAGGAGGGACGAAGGAAGGGAGGGAGGAGGGAATGAGGGAGGTGGAAGGAAAGAAGATGGCAGTCCAATAAAAAAAACCCGAGCAGGGCCGGGTAAGCAGCTAGTAATATATATGAAAGAAATTCTAAATGATATATACGAATATTTGCAGTTAAATCCAGTTATATACATTCACTTTTTTAAACCTAGAATGATTTCCACTCTCTGTTTCTTCTTTAATAAATTATTGGAGAAATAGAGAAATAATCATGTTACCCCAAATTTTGAAAAATAATAGGACTTGTATTCTAGGATTTGTCTTTCATGGAATGTCTAATAATTTGGTTTGAGTACATTCATAGAAGATGATTGCCATCTATGTATTCCATTTATATTTTTCCAGCTGTATTCCTTAAGCATTTAAAATACCTCCTGTCAACTATTTGTTATACAATCCAGAAAATTTTACTGATATTTGAAGCACAAAGATAATGACAGAGTTGATTAAAATATCATACCACCCTAAAACATTATTTGTATACCATGCTATTGTTAAGGTATGAAATGCTGGTTTGCACCAAGTATATTTATTAGAACTCAGAGCTATGACACATGTATCATAATTACAGTTTGTAGTTTGTAATTTGCTAAATATATGTCTTACAAGGCAGAAACATTATCAGTGGCTCCTAAAAAAAAACATAAAAATTTTATATGATGCTATAACTTGGGTTAATCATCTTACATATTTCTGTATTGATTCATGAACTTATTGAAATGTATGTTACATGAAATGAAACCACTAGAATCCTATGCTGATATTGGACTAAAAAAAACAGACTCTGAAGCTTTATTATCATATGTTAATCTTTTAAACTATAACAAGCCATTTCTTCTTACTCAGAGGTCAAATCAGATTGAAGTCTCTGTTTCAGATGAATCCCTGGAAGATAGCAGTGCTGAATTCCAAAATTTGGAAGAGGTCAGTTAAAAGAACAAAATGATATTAAATGAGGAATCTGACTCATTCCTCTGCCAGATGTACTGTCTTTTATCTCTCATGCTTTAGTCACCTTATGTTTGAATTGTTGCAATTTGTTGTACTAGGTCTGCTACTGAACACATTCAGAAACTTCAGTTAGCACAGTTATCCTGTTGCAGGAAATGCATTATTTATAGGTATTAATTTGCTTCCTTAAACTCAAGACGGCCATGTTAATATTTAGGGCAGAAGATAAAACACTGGTCTTTCCACAGGCCTTCCAGTAATAAATGTTACCTTGCTGTGGTTGAATCCAGTAGTTCTTATACTGAAATATTAACTATTGTATTTTTTTTGTTTGGGATTATATTGGTTTATAATAAATTGCTTCTGTATTGTACTATACTGTAAGCTGCCTAATATTTGTAAAGAGGCAGCACACAATTATAAGTAAACAGATATTTTATTTATTTTATTTTATTAAATTTTAAATAAAATCTAAGCATAAGGAATAAGGAATTCATAATGGTTAAATTCAAACAGAATTAACATTTGTTTCTCTAAAATCAAAAAGAAAAATTAGTTACGATTAAACTAAATTCCATAACTTAATTATAGCTAAAGTTTATATGATATAAGCTATAGTCCAAACACACATCTAATGTAATTTTGTGATGCATCATTAGTAACATTGACATCAGTTTATAATGCAAATCTCCATTTTTTTCTAGGAAATGTTTGGAAGCATTTTTCATTCGGAGACACAAACAGCACTGTGAGCAACTCAGGAACATTCCTGTGATGGCAAAGTATTTGTTCATGATGTTTTCTTATGAAGGTTCCTGTATCTGAATGGCAATGAAAACAGCCTTTCTAGCAAAGGGACATGAATGCTTATATAGCACTGAGGACAGAATGTCTCTTGGAACTGGTATTCTCTTCTATAATTCCTCTTGGATTATGAACCTCAGAGCATCTGACTCTTGAAACAGTTGGCATGGAAGGAAGAAACTCAGGGAATATATTTCATCCATCTAGAAGAAGCAGAAGGATAGTTTGAATATCATCTGATTCATATTCACCTCCACTTTATTTATGGAGCCATAGGTATGCATGTAACAGACATGCATATCTACTAATTCTCCAGCATTGTTCTTATGAGGGAAAACAAAGGAAAATAAGGAAAATATTTGATTGCCAGATAAAATGTTCACAAATTGCAGCAGTTTCATTTCACAAGGAGGGGTGATTGTTTCATTGCATAGACTCCACACCAAAGTTAAATACAACTATGATGATGCCTAGTTTTCATCTAATTTTGTTCATTGCAACCTACTAAATGCATCAACTCATTTCTCAAATCAAGGGCTGTGTTTACTGTAGTACTGGACATCATCCAACATCTGTATTACTGTATTGCCTAGAAGCAATACTGCCTTTTTCATTATAAACCACACCTATCTCTGATCTGTTTTCTCTCTTGTGAAGAATGTGTTTATGTTTAGAGGATGAAAATAATTTTCATAGGATCTATGTACATAGAGCATTTCTACAGTTCTTTGAATTTTTTTTTCAAAATTAAGCTTATTTGACATAGGTTTAATTAAGTCAAAACCAAAGAAGATACTTTAATTTATTCTAATACAGATAGTCCTCGACTTAAACCATAATTGAGCCCAAAATTTTTGTTAAGTAAGACATTTGTTTTCCCCATTTTACGACCTTTCTTGCCACAGTTGTTAAGTGAATCACTGTAGTTGTCAAGTTAACAACACAGTTCTTAAGTGAATCCTGGTTCCCTGTTGACTTTGTGAAAAGGTCGCAAAAGGTGATCACATGATCTCAATACACTGCAACATAAATATATGAGTCAATTGTCAAGGTCTGAATTTTGAGTCAATTGTCAATTTTGAATAAATATGAGTCAATTGTCAAGGTCTGAATTTTGATCACATGACCACAGGGATGCTGCAATGGCTGCAATTATAAATGTGAAAAACGGTCATAAGTCACTTTTTCAGTGCCGCTGTAACTTTGAACAGTCACTAAATGAACTGTTGTAAGTCGAGGATTACCTGTAACATTTTTACTGTACTTGTGTTTAAAAATCTCAAGATAATTCCATATTATTCTTGATATTGTAGCCTTTTGTTCTTAATAACTAAACAAAACAAATTTATCTTAGCTTCATTTTGAAAAATAAAATTTCTGTAAGAAACAATTATTTTTCAGCCTGATTACCAGTCCTGTGTATTGTATTCAAAAAAAGATACAGAAGTGTAAAGCTGTCCAACACATTTGAAGGAGGCATTTCCAAAAGTGCAAAACATTTGCAGAATGCTTTGTACCTGCGGCATTCAGGAAGGCTTCAAAAAGAGTCAAAATGATGGCCACAATGACATAATCAGAATAGGCTTTTTACATAGATTGCATGAATAATGCACATTTAAAAGGAGGAGGGTTTTGATTGCATAGTCACTGCGGCCATTTTGATATTTTTGACTCCCCACTAATGCCCCTGCTTTGCACAGACTTAGTAAATCATACTGCCTAAGCATAACATTAAAATAATGTAGATTAAAACCTTCTTAGTGCTCAAGTTTTGCCTTGCATACAGTTTGGACTAAAGGGTTCTTAAATGAGTCATAGGACTCAATTCAAGAGCAGCAGTTTATCATCTGATTCCTCTCAAATTCTTTAAAACTAGTCAAATATTCTCAAGGTGTTTTTTTTTATTATGAAAAGAATCTACCTCTCAGGCAGATTTGCCTAATCTAGTTAATCTAAGCAAAGATAGTTTTTAAAATTGTATTTTGTAAATGCAAAATAATTTTATATAAAAATATGAATGATGCAAATGACTATTGATGTTGGATAGTTTTTTGTTGTGATTCTTTCTTCCACCAGGATGATTCTGTAAAGTTTATGATATACAGGACATACCCATCATACGAAGAGCAAAAACCAAAGGATGTTTCTTAAAAAGCCTCTTAATATACCAAAGTTTAGTTCTATGAAAAGTTTATGTTCAAAATGCTAATGTAGAAAAGTACCCAATGGTTCTGAAGTCACTTAAAGTAGAATCTGAAATTAGAGCAAATAAAGATTGACTTCTTCAAAACGTTACATGCATTGAATTGTGAAAAATTAATTAGATTTTGTCTCTAATATAGCTGTATGTTTTTAAAAATTCTGTTCTCAAAGTTCATGCTGAGTGTATATAAATAGTAAAATCTCATTCAGTCCAAATTGGATTCCTGGTGATTTCATGGACGAGTCCCTGCATCTTTATTTGGCAAGTGGAGCAATTGGTTTCCCAGTGTGACTGCAGCACTGGCCTTTTCTTGTGCTTGTGGTATCCCTGAAAGCACTAACCAGGTCAGTCACTAGAACTTAAGTCCAGACAAGGTTGGTCAGCACTTGAGTTCCCTGCTGCAATTGCCAGAGCAACCTGAAAGAATAACTGGAAGGGTGTTTGCAAGTAAAGAGAGCAAGATGCTGTTTTTATCCCAATTTTTTGACAGAAAGACAGGGATAGGGCATTCATAAGCCATAGGAAGCAGTTACAAGTAGTCTTCAACTTATTATCACAATTGAACCCAAAATTTCTGTTGTTAAGTGAGACATGTTAAATGAGTTTTGCTCTTTATGACCTTCCTTGCCTCAGTTGTTAAGTGAATCACTGCAGGTGTTAAGGTTAACACGTTATTAGGTGAATCTGGCTTCCCCACTGACGTTGCTTGTCAGAAGATCACAAAAGGGATTCACATGACCTCGAGTCACAGCAATGGTCATAAATATTACTCTGTTGCCAAACGTCTGAATTCTGAACACATGACCATGGGGATGCTGCAAAGGTCGTAACTGTGAAAATATGGTCATAAGAACTTTTTCCAGTTCAGTTGTAACTTTGAACAGTCACTAAACGGTTGTAAATCGATGACTACCTATATTAACCCCTTAATCATGTACGGGCCATTTCTAAATGAGTGAATTGAGATTCCCCTCTCCCGCGAAATGAGAGGGACTCCAGTAGCGCCAGCAAGCCCAACCAAACCAAGTTTCCCGCGGCGGTGATAAATTAACAGCTCCGTCAATGATTGGCTAGAAGCCGCGCCTGCCTGTCAAAGTTCCCAACGCGGCTGGGTCAAGAAGCAGGAAAATGGCGACCTTCGGTGCCCGGCTGCGAGGACTTTTGTGCGGGGCTGGCTTGGGGCTGTGCGGGGTAGTGTTGTTTCTGCTGGTCGCCATGCTCCTCCGAACCTATGGGACGCGACCTTCCTCCTCGGCCATAGGGCTGCGGGAAAAAAGACAGCGGCGAGTGGAGGAGGCTGTCTTTAGCCCCCGCGAGTTGCAAGAGCTCAAAGAGGTGCTCCAAGGTAAAAAAAAAAATCAGGTGTAAAAGCAGTTTTTAATAGGAAGTTAGTGCTGGTGGTTCGAGAGAGCAAAATGATAGCCTTGTCTGCGTCTGTTAGACTAAATTGTGGTTTCCTCTGTTACTGGCTTGATTTGGTATAATATGTAGATCTCCTGCCTGGAGTAGCTGCTTAGGACGGAATGTCTTCTGCTGATTCTGTCACCACCTCTGCTACAACTTCTGCTTTACTCTTTCACAATCAGAATGCATAAAACAACTTTATATTCTGCCCAGAATAATACTAGCTTCTTGAAGGCTCTAAGCTGTATTGCTTTGAATAAAATCACTTTGTGGGTTCTTACCCTTGTATATAGTTCTGTTTATATACGACCTATAGGAATTCAGTTTTTAGACACAAATATATAGGAAAAGACAGTGTTCATATTTGATTTGATCTGTTATAAAATGCAGGCTTTGCACCCTGCAGGACTTGGGGAAATCCTCATGCATGGATTCATTTCCCCTCTTCTTTCCTTCCCTCAAGTTTGGTGGCGTGGGAAAGCTGCTTTTCCAAGCAGTTACTATTCAGTCACTAAATCACTCATAGTTTGGTCCCTTTTTTTATTGGAGTTGAGATGTTATTTTAACTTTTGTCCCAAAAGGAGATACTTTAGTCACTCATGCCCATAACACTTTCCAGATGCTTTAATGCAGGCCTGTCAACCCATGGGCTGCAAGCTGCATGGGGCCCTGGACCCCTAGTAATGTGGCCCAAAAAGATCATAAACTTTATTATTATGTGATTCTTAAGCGATCAAGTATGTTATATATTTATATGCGGCCCAAGACAATTCTTCACTCATTGTGGCTGCTGACATAGTGATGAAACATGTGCTGTAACATCACAATGTACTTCCCTACCACATGAGGATACAAGTGCATGGAGTGCGTTCGCATAATGATTTTGCCACATGCCATCAATTTGTCATTCCTTTATAACTTCCACTTACTTGAAAAAAGCAACTGACAACAATATGCAGTTGCCTATTTGCTAACCAGGCAGATTAGCCTATTTTGCAGGAACAGCAGAGTGACACCTATTTTGCAAGAACTGCATTAATTTCTGGCAAGTTTCCAGGTACAATTCAAAATGTTTGTCAATACCTATGAAGCCTTTGAGGCTTGGATCCCCAATTACCATGGGAACATCATTTACTCCATATTCAATCTTCCTGCTTGATTTCTATCTTCCCATTAGGTTTCAGAGAGGCGAGGTTTTTTCATGGCTTCCCCAAACCATGGTTGCAGGGATTATTTTACCCAAATCTAGGAAGGCCCATAGATTTCAGAAGCTGGTAAAATCCCTTCTTCTTCTTCTTTTTTTTTTGATCCTTTTTTTTGGGGGGGGGAGCGGAATATTAAGGAGATGGCGGTAACTTGCTGTGCAGTCTCTGACGACCACTGTGTGCTTTGTACTTCAGTGTTTTAATATGCTCTATGGATTTTTAAAGTATTTTAAAATCATTTTGCACCCGTTGGGGAAGTTAAATATGTATTTGATATTTTATTATGAGCCTTTCAGAGCCTATTTATTTATTTATTTATTTATTTATTTTATTTTATTTTATTTTATTTTATTTATTTAGATTTATACCCCGCCTCATTTCCCCGGTCAAGGGTCAAGAGCCTATGATTTCGGGTGGCATATACATGAATACTGTCAAATGCATGGATGGCAACAAACTGAATTCTCATCCCTCATGTTGTGTAGATCTTTCTGAAGGACTTGGGCACAGACAACTTTGTGCCCTTCTGGAATGTGGTCCCATCTTAATGTACAAAGCTCTTACATGACAGTTGTTCACTATTATCACAAAGGTTCCACAAATGCCCTCTTATAATTGATACTAGGGTTTATCAATCCAGTAATAATGATAGGTTTTTTTTTTATATAAACGTACCTTTAAGGTATTTTCATGGGTGCAGTAATCTGTGTTACTCTTTTGAAATATTGCCTGAGCATTTTGAAAAATGCTTTATCCTTTCCAAAAGGTGCTGTCAGAATACAAACAGTTTCCTTCTCACCAGATGATCAGAATATAACAGCCCTGGAAGAATTTGAGCCATATATTTACAAAGGTATTTAAAATTAAATACTTGT
Organism: Boaedon fuliginosus; assembly: GCA_027560395.1. Lineage (NCBI taxonomy): Eukaryota > Metazoa > Chordata > Lepidosauria > Squamata > Lamprophiidae > Boaedon > Boaedon fuliginosus. The sequence goes on from JANHGC010001891.1 coordinate 104,915, forward strand.
TTTTATTAGTGACAATGCTAATAATTGCATAGAAAATATAATTATTATATTGTGTTTATTTCTTGATAGAACTAAGTACCAAACTGAAAACTATAGTTTAATAAAGTTCAATTGACAAAAATTGTGTTGGTGGTTATAAGTGGTTAATTATAGATGTTATATATAGGTGTTTCATCAATTAAGAAATATAGATTCTTTAAAAATAAAAATGTATTTGAACAATAATTTAATATTGCTTTTCAATTGGAGTTACCATTCTGTCATAAATAACACAGATCCACAAAAAGGGTAAAACATTTATTTTTAATGGCAAATACTCCCAGTTTAATATTAATGTAAGTGGGAAAATGAGTTCCTTTTCAATCAGTGGTTGGCAGAGGTACTATACTAAGTTATGACCAGCGTTAATTGCTTTGTTGGATACACAATGTTAAGCTACACGTTATGGATTCTAACTCAATATTTGATTTGTGTATAACATAAATATAATTTTTTAAGCCAAATAAAACATGTGACTCTTAAGTGTGACACATGAACAAGGTAGTGTAGACAGGACTGACAACAGTGGATTAATGGTATGATACTGTAAAAGGAACTTTCTAGTGTTGTTAAAATTTGTATCATAACCATTTGGGGGGAAAGTACTTTTGCAACTACCCAAACATGTTTTGAATTTGAAATGTTGATATAGATATGTACCTGCAGCTTTAAGCATTCTTAGGAAAGAAAAACACCACCTATTACTTAGAAATTGTCCTATTTGTTTCAATATACCTTGTTCCTTGCAATCTAAACTCATGGGTTGAACCAGAATATGCAAAGTTCTAAAATCAGTTCAACTAAAAAAATAAACAAGGAGGCTTTAAGTAAGCCACTTTCTTTCAGGCATGGCATAAAATTTTCTTAGGGAATACATTTGGTTCCCTTTTTTTAATCAGTAATTTTGTTAAGTGGTTTTCTTTGCATCAAGTTCCCATTTCCTCCTGTTGTGATGGCAAAGTGTTGTTCATCTACCTTCAACACAAGGATGATACTTTAGGTTTAATTTAGATTATTGCAGTTTCTGATATAAAGTATGAGTAGAACTTTGAGCATCCAAAGGTTGCTATGTCTATATTCAGAGTAAGATAATAAATGCAGGAACAATGTAAATAGAAGGATTATTGTATTGCAGATGTTGTCACTGCTCTGGTCACAAGGGGAGCATTTGCTGAGTTTGCTAAGATATACTTGTTTTTTGTTCCCAGTGAATAAAAGAGGGAAAAGAATAATTTCAGAATGTTCTTTCTTCTTTATATTATTTACTTTTAAAAAAGCTTATCCACATACAGAAATACAAAAACAAATTTTCTCCTTTTCTTCAGTTAACCATTTTCCAAATATATCATCCCCTATTCTTTTATACATGCCATTCATTAAAAGTCTGGCCTCTTTACCCAACACACAGTAATTTCAACATTAAATCCAGTGGCTAACTTTGTTTAATTCTCTTTCCTGAAGCTTTTCCTGTAGTGTTCTCTACCTCATTCATTCAACATGAAGTAATTGGAGATTACAGCCATCTATTCACCATCCAGGGATCTAACCCTCAATTACAGCCATACATGCTGCTTGCACATATAGATGTAGTCCCAGCATACCCTGATGGATGGGATGTCAGCGATCCCTTTTCTGCTGAGGAACATGATGGATTTATATATGGAAGAGGAACATTAGATAATAAAAACTCAGCTATGGTATATCAATTTATCTCCTTTTGTGGGATGCAGAAATACTATGAGTTGCAGGAGTCTATGAAGTTTATGTACCGTACCATATTTTATTTATTACATTTATTTATTACATTTTTATGCCACCCATCTCCCAAAGAACTCTGGGCAGCTTACAACATGTTTATGATAAATCATGGCTTTCATTACACAGTGTGGAAAGAGGGAGTCAGTTTTCTTTCTGTATGCTGCAGTTTTCAAAAGCATCTTACTGGTTTTAGAATTGCATTTGGCTGAGCTTCATACAGACTTCTTAGACACAACTTCTGCTTCAACATCAGTTACGATTCCTCCCCCTGGAAAACTGAGACACCAGCTTTTCCTGCTTTCACTGAACAAGTGGCTCTATTTCTTTTTCCATAATAAATTAAATTGATGATTGTAGGGGGAATACAGGTCACACATGCCATCTTGAACTGAAAAAGTGGTTGGTGAACACAAGATAAAATAGAAAAATAGTGAAAGAGTCAAAGGATGTGGCCTCTTTTATTTGTTTGTTTGGGGTTGTATGGCTGAAATACATGTAAGCCATTTGACAACTAAAGGTAGTAAATTCTTTCATTTCACTATGAAAAATAATGGCAAATTGAGCCTCCCTTGAAATAGTGTAATTTTAGTGGACTTGGAGGCATGCAAAAATGGAGCTGGGCTGCACATTTCCTACCTCTGCTTTAATCAGTCTTGCTCAGTTCTCTGGTTAGAACATCTGGCTAACCAGTGATTAAAGCAGCCTTTCTGAAATGAATTGACTCATGATTGACATGGATATAATGAAGTGCAGAGCTTCAAAGATCAGGAACAACAACATAACTCTAACTCAGATTGGAAAGCTGGAGGGAAAAGCAGTCGTATCCTTCTTTTGTCCCAATATCCTTTATGAAAGCTGCTTTAAAGCTAGAAATGAGCAACATAAGGTATCTGATTAATAGTGTATTAGTCACATAGACCATTATTAGATCATTATAACAACGTATCTAACATGTTACTGATGTACAGAAGACTTCGATTGATGATAGCTGAGATACCTCTTCAGAGAAAAATAAAATACTGTTTAATTCCAGGATTAAGAACCCATTATTCAAACGTAACATCTGCCACCAAATTGACATGTCTGCAATATGACAGAAGGAAAAAATGATTAAATACATGATGAGACTAAGTAGGATTTAATTTAAACAAAATACAGTTTTTGTCTTGGTTCACTTCACTTTTGGAGTATTGTTCCTGGCATGCTGCCAAAGGCAATTATAGGTGTTGGCTCAAAACAGATTTTACTGCCCTGCTCTGATGTTAACAAAGCATTATTTATTGCTTGATTGCTTCAGTTGTCCTTGGGGATTATTAGAAATGGTGGGCAGCACACATACAACATTTTAAAAAATATAAAAAAGAGAAGAAATCCATACACAGTCTTTGGGACAGTAATTTATCTTCATTGAAAAGGAAGCAAAATTATACATAGAGAGAGATGGGTGATATAGAAAGTTACCTAGCTCTCATTGCTGCTCTCACTTGCATCTAACACAGCACAAACACAGGAACATCTTCATGTATTCTGTATTCCCATGTTGATGCTACCTTCACCTCATCCCCAGTCCATGAGTGATACAGGCTTAACCAGGTCAACCTCAAGTGTAAAATCTGTTAGGCTTCACCATCTGTTATTGTGGAAGATACACTAGGGACAGAGGCAATAGAGATTCCTATTGGATAGTGATTAGCTATAGGGACAGCAATTTTTTTGCCAAATTATTTATTTATTTATTTACATTTATTGGCCACCCAACTCCAGGGAACTCACTGGATTATGCTCTCTCAAGGGTAGATAGTACTATAATAGCTCCATAATAGTCAAAAACCTTTAGTGAATGGAGTTCAGGTCTCTGTATGAGCTCTGCTTACTCATAGTCTAATTTTTGATAATCGGTAAAACTCACTGTATAACCAAATGTAAAATAGTTACTTTCTTTCTAATCCTCAGGGCATTTTACACGCTCTAGAGTTTTTACTGAGACGAAATTACAGACCACAAAGGTCTTTCTATATAGGCCTTGGGCATGATGAAGAGGTATTGTTTATTTGTTTATGTGTTTGTTCATTTCTAACCTCTCAGTTTCTCCCATGTTGTTGTTATTTATTTTGGAGTTACAAGCCACCCCCAAAAACTGAATGGTAGATTCCAAGTAAATTGCTTTTTAAAAGTTCTGTTAACCTGAATATCTTTAATGTATGCTGTCCTAATAAAGTAGAAGGTTATTATTGCCCATTGATCATAATTTGGCAATATAGGAGTATTTTGTTTTGCTGAATGGGAATATAAAATATTGAATGTTTTTGAATATTGCATTTGGTACTCTAAATTAAATGCCCAATTTTTTAAAATGCTTTTTTAAAGGCACCAGGTTAGAAACTAGGAGAATTTGAATTCTCTTCTCCCTTCTTAGGCATGAAATATAGCTGGGTGACTTTGGGCCAATTATTCTCTCAGCCCAATTCACCTCACAGGGTTGTTATGAAAAAAAATAGGAGAAGGAATGAGTATTAGGTATATACATTGCCTTAAATTGTTTATAAAAATAATAAAAACTGGATAAATAAATCTTTAAAAAATCTCCAATTAGGATTTAGACACATGTGAAAAGATAGCTTAGATATAGTATAAAGCCATGATGGCACAGTGGTTAGAATACAGTATTACAGGCTAATTCTGGTCACATTGCCAGGAGTTCGATTCCTTCAATCCTGACCGGTTCAAGATTGACTCAGCCTTCCATCCTTCCGAGGTTGGTAAAATGAGGACCCAGATGGTTGGGGGCAATAGGCTGACTCTGTAAATCGCTTAGACTGTTGTGTAGTATATAAGTCTAATTGCTATTGCTGTAGTAGCTTTTTCAGTGGGGTTATATATAATCTCTTTAGATTCAAACCTCAGTGGTTTGGGCTATAATTAGTAAATTACTTACTGCCTTTGCTGAATAATTGTCTTCTTTCAAAAGACTAGCCAATGGCTTAACTTAGAAAAATGTTATTCTAATTCCCTTTCAGGTGGGTGGTAAAAAAGGAGCAATGAAAATTGTGGCCGAGCTGGAATCTAGAGGGGCGCAACTTTCTTTTGTGCTTGATGAAGGAAGCTTTATTTTTGATGGAGTCATCCCTAAAATAGAGAAACCAGTAGCTGTGTAAGTAAAGAAATACAATTGTTTGCTACTGTAAATGCAGTTCTTTACCTATTTCATAGCATCAGGTTTAAACAATTGAATGTTGGAAGCCATGCCTTGCAATTCACAAATAACTGAAACTGTAATTTATCAGTTTGTCTCTATTTTGCCCACCTTTGTTCTGGAATGATTAAAGTATGGACATTGTACTATATCTCATATTTTTCCAGGTTGTGCATATAGTAACTGATTAACTTCGGTATATGAATGCCAGGTCATAATATCCTCCAGCAATAGAGTAATATACATAGACCTACATCTCTAGATGTTAGCTTCTGCTACAAAACTAAAGTAATTAGGGCAACATGTATTTTGTAATATCAGATGGGTGAGGATTTTAGTAGAAATTCCTGCTGCCCTGCACAGCAGGCAAGAAATCTGACTGCAGAGTAAATTGGATGATGTATATGTATTATTTAAGCAAAGCAAAAAAAAGGTCTACATAATATTGTGCAAAAAGCAGCAAAAGTCAGACCTAACTTCTTTGTTTATTCAGTTTGATTATAACAAACAATCCAATTGTATTGCATTTGGAATTTCATTACTGGTTTTTTTCCCCAACTCAGAATAGGTATCACAGAAAAGGGTGCGCTTGATGTAAATTTCACTGTAACATCTCAAGTTGGCCATTCTTCTGCACCTCCTAAGAGGACCAGCATTGGTATTCTTTCTGAAGCCTTATACAAGTGAGTGTCTGTCTTGGGAACATATTATCATTGCGAATCAATGCATATCTAATGGAAAAAACCTTATTTGGGTTGAACGCAGCAGTTTCTAGTAAAATACATAAAGCATAGTTGTCTAAGGTGCTACGTTAAATATCTGCAATAATGACAAGGTCAGAATAAGTCATGAATAGTTGTAACAGAATTCTGCAACCTGGCAGTTCTTAGATAGAATGATTTACAACCTATCTAATCCATAATGCTGGATGTTACAGTCCAACACATCTGCAAGGGGGAAGTCATGGTTGTAGAGTTCTGAAATAAGTGGTATCTATTTATTCAGTTCTATTGTGTTATTTTCTAGAACCAATCACAATAATTTACAAAGCGGGAGATATATCTAAGTTTTATGGGATGCTTTGTTGCTGTGCTATCAAGAGGTTACTAGGAAAGAAATCATAATTTTGTTTTGTCTCCTTACTTTTACTTCACATTTTCCTGCCTATCATTCTCCTGCCCCCAATCATTTCAACATAGGGAATGAAAAAGAATAAGAGGCAAATTCTATTTCTGAAGGATCTTTTAGCCTTCATTGGCAACTGTGCCTATTATAAGCTGCTGCAATTGAGCAAATAATTGTACTAAATAATTGATACTAACAAGCTTACATCTTAGTGCAATGTATCAACTTAGGCAGAAAATAATTCAACTGAACGTACTTTATTTTGCTTTTTGCGTTTGATTTCTATAGGTTGGAAACGCAGCCTATGCCCAATTTGTTTGGTCATGGACCTGAAATCATGATGTTTGAACAACTGGTACCAGTGGTGAGTATTGAACTGTACATGTTTTCTTCATTTCTACATCTTTCATGAAACACATTGATCATTTTAAGGCATTTTTCCCACTTGGGAGAATTCCCATGACTTGCTATACTGACACTAGGCAAATTACTTGATTTTCAGTGGCAATGATTCAATACAATCAAAACAGTTTCCAAAACAACCCCAAGCATCGGAAGAAAGACAGCCATTAAAAGATAAAATAAGGTGCAGAACTTGCCACCAACTTACCCTGAAGCGTAGGAAACAGCCAGGTTTTCAGAGGTTTATTGATCATAGCAAGAGTGGCAGCTAGATGTATCTTAGAGGGGGATAATCTTCCTCGATCTCATCAGGTGGCACTGATTAATGAATGAGACCTGCAGCATGTCAGTGCTATCTGAACATATAGGATGGGCAGAAATTGTATCTGCTCAGATAGTCAGGTCTGTGCCATAAAGGACTTTACAACCTAACACCTTTCATTTAATAATGGTTCAAAGTTACAATAGCCTTAGAAAAAGTGACTTACAACATTTCTTGAAATGCAACTATTACACCACCCCTACAGTCACATGATCACAATTTGGATGCTTGGTAATGGCTTGCATTCACGATGGTCACAGCATCTTGCAGTTATGTGGCTGTGATTTGTGAGCTTCCCAGCTGGCTTCCAATAAGCAAAGTTAAATTGGGGAAGCCAGAATCACTTAACAGCTGCATGATTTGCTTAATGACCACAATGACTTGCTTAACAACCACAGTAAAAATAGTTAAAAATCAGATCTAGTCAGTTTCACTTAATGACCACATCACTTAATGACTGAAATTCCAGTCCTAATCATGATTAAAAGTCAAGGACTACCTGTATAGGTAATAATCAGGATCTTGAATTGCATCTAATAGCCTAATTTGTTACCTATTACTTCCTTTGTTCTATAGATTTATTTTCTATTTTTCTTTTTATTTCATGTAAAAGAAAATAGTATCTTGGCTTTGTTCTCAAATAAAACAAGTACTCAACTCAGATTATATAATTAATAGAATGTTATAAAAAATAATTCCATAAGCCCACTGCCTCCTCTAGCAAGAATGGACTGGATTGTGATTGTATATAGTAATTATATTTACTTGTACAATCATTGTACTTTTGAATGGTAGATAAATATGTAGAAGAAAGTATTATCTGAGGATACATTTGCTAAAGTGTATATACTCTCTTCCCATTCCCAATCCCCTGCTACTCAGTTCGACTTCCCCCTCAATATCATCATGGCAAATCTCTGGCTCTTTGGACCTCTTGTTGGCTGGTAAGAAAGAAGATGCTTTATCACTTTCCTTTCTTGAAACCTGTATGCATAAATTAATTAGGAAATGGTGATAGTATGTTCTTCTCTCTCTAGCATTCTTTCTCCTCCTTTCTTAAAACTGTTCTTCTATTTTGAGAAGCTGTCAGACAACAACAAAAAATCTGAAAACTTTCTTACTTCAACTGCATTGATCTTTTATCAAATTCTGAAAAGGCAATTATGTGAGTGTTGATAGAATGCTATGACATCTGTTTGTGGGAGGAATAGTATCTGCTATTGAGTGACTTCACAAAATTGCAAGAGAAAATTATGCCCTGAGCAGTTATCAATGTATAATTTATTATGTAAAAGAGAGCAAAGGAAGTAAAAATAAGCTGAGTCTGGGTAAATAAAATGAAAAATATACTGGAAGCTACAGGCAATATACTTAACTGGATTATATAAAATTCAAGTGCTTCATCTTTCTTCACCTTTTTCTATCATTACTATACTTCAATTAATATAAAATGTTGCTGCTATTTTGCAGAGTACAGAAACTCATATTTGTTTAGTGTGGATACCAAAGAAACATTTACCTTTTAAATCTTTATACAGGTTTCTTGAGCGAACTCCTGGCACTAATGCTTTAGTTCGGACCACCACTGCAATCACCATGTTTCATGCAGGAATAAAGGTATAAATGGAAGACCCTAGGTTGGGAAAAGTTGCAAGAAAACTGAATTGGACAATTAGTAGCTCCTGCCCCACTTTTGTAACCTACAGAGACCCACCATTTGCATTGTAAGCTGCCCAGAGTTGCTCTCAAAGCAAGATGGGCAACATATAAATTTAATAAATAAACATTTGATAGGAAAATAAATCCAGATAAGATTTATTTTTTGTCAGAAAATAAAACAAAACAGGTGTGTATGCTAATGGAAATGCTTAACATACTTAAACAGAACAAAAATGCAACCAGCAAAAAAACTCCTCCATTTCCACCCAATTCTCTCATATTGCATTATTGTCCTTCCTGCAAAACTAATCTATTATGCTACTAAAACTCTCGTCATAACCTTTAACTGGGTGAAACAATGCATTGTAGGGCAACTACCTTTGAACCAAAGTACCTCACATTGGCTAATTGTCCAAAATCCAAGACCCGCAATTCCCAAGGGAATGAAATTTGGGAAATTTTGACTGCTTCTATGCTACTGGCTGCTGTTGGGCAGCTAGTGTAGTCATGTGATCTTCATTTTCAGTGTTTCCCAATGTAGTCTAACAATCTCTCACTCCCCCTATCCAGCTGCAACCACTTAGGGAGGGAGGGAGGGAAGAAGGAGTGAGGAAGGAGGGAGGAACAGGGAGGAAGGAAATCCAGTATACCTTTACTGATCCATATTCACCTGATGCATGCTGCCCCCTATGCTCGTAATCCTATCCATATAGCACCTCCTGGGTATCACCAAACACTCTTTATTAATCCACGCTATCACACTGCACGTATTGCCCAGCATGTCTTGGGCACTCCCGTGCATCCTACCTAACCCACACACAGTACCCTTCCCTGACCCATATGTCATCTCTTGCACATACCCATGCACTGTTCTCAATCATCCTGTCCCTGCACATCAGGGAATACTTGTGCCACATCAGTTCTCTCAGTGTTTGTGTGTGTGTGTGTGTGTGTGTGTGTGTGTGTGTGTGTGTGTGTGTGAGAGAGAGAGAGAGAGAGAGAGAGAGA